>VFXL01000289.1:63858-138094 GCA_009761765.1 Phenacoccus solenopsis | reverse complement strand
AAAGAAATTCCAAGTTCCCAATTTCAACGTTGAAAATTATAAATTTCCCAACTTTTCAAAACACCTGGGGGGAAGCTCCCCCCCATCCCCCCTTAGTTACGCCCCTGAGGGGGTGGGTAAAAATGATACGTTTTACCACAATTTTTTGGAGGGGGAGTGGGGTAAAGTTTACCGATTTACCCCTCGTTCTGACGCCACTGCTAATGAAAATGTCTATTTTTATCACACGTTCTGTTGTTGTTTAGTTGTTGTCCGTTTTTAGTAGTAATGATAATAATTTATCAATTAACGGCTCGAATAATCGATAGGTATGTCATATTGTATGTGACGTATGCTGAATAATGAATTAATTACTATAGGATGTCGATGACGTAACCAAGAATAAATTCGACGTCCGCTACATAATGCATTTATAGTAGAGAGAGTGAGTTGTATGAAAATAAGAGTTAGTCGATCTATTTAAATCATCAAGCGATGCCGTATGCGCTTCCGAGACGATAAAATCATGAGGCCATATGTACCTACCTATATGCATAGATCTTATTCGCCTTCATCATACTTGGTTGCTCAAATAGCATGCTTGTAGGCTCTTCAGACAATAAAAGTAGTGCATTTAATCAACTTATCAACTATGCTCTAATTATATAAAACTGCGCGTACAGGTAGTTGATGGAGAGAACCGGTTTTGGTACACCTTCTAATTTCATGTATGTACATGTGTATATGCGTATGAATAAAAAAACGTGAGCAGCCATGCCGCTTTATTAGAGCTGAGTTTATAAATGGGTTTATAAATAACGTAGCTAACCTCTTCATGTCTATAGGCCAAATTCAGTACCAAGTCTCAAAACCTACTCTATCCTTTCCAAAACCACTTAACAAATTAAATTTAGAATAAAATTTAGTACTTCTTGCCTTGCAATAATCATATGAGGTCATATTTTTCAAATTCTATCAATTTGAGGCTCCCTAATAAAGTCATCTTCAAATTTTGATGGTTCTCTATTTGGATTCATTTTGACTTACATTCAAGAGCTCATATTCTGGTCATTAAGTAACTATGTATACGAAGTTTGACCTTTTTAGGTCGATTTAGTGAAGAGATATGGATGATTCATGGAATTTTTTTTGGTCATTTCACCTCTAAAAGAAGTTTTTTGCTCCATCAGAATATGTATATTCGTCACTAGGGCTCAATTTTATCATATGATACCACAATAAGAAATTTTCGATCTTTCGTATATTCCCACCATATTTTGAGGTCAATAACCCCTCCTCCTCCCATACAAAATCATATGTGAGGATAAATTTGAAATACAGCATCATGGAAAAAAATATATATACCAAGAAGTTGGGCATTTGCCAGATGATTATAAATGACCTAAAACGCAAAGATTTGAAGACACTACCCTCCCCGATCGCACCCTCACAAATCAGATTGGTTGTAATAGCTTTCGTTGTCATTAAAAATTCAGCTAAAAAGAAAATAAACATGAACTGGATCACGATGTCTGATTGTCTGAAAGTGTAGTTTTAAGGCAAAAATAAAAGTCTACTACTGAGGTTGGCTAAATAAGCAAAAGCTAATTTTTATGAGGTATCAAGTAACTATGACAATGTTTCCGGTCATTTCTCTCTTTTTTTTCAGACCTACAATATACAGAAAATTTATTAATTTTTTCGTGTTTCAGGCGAAAAGCGTTCGGTATGACTTCAAACAAGCCAGAACTTTAGTACTCGTTTGTATAGTGATAATTGCCTTTATATCTCCCGCTTTCAGTATACAAAGTGAGTTCATAAATAACAATTTATAATCTTCCCGAAGCCCTAACCATCAGCCTAGCTAATAAGAGAGGCGTTTTTAAAATTAACGTCATATCTCTAATAGGCGCCTACGCATATTAATCTTATACACGAAATAATTAGTTATTCGCGATATTTTTTGCACTTTTTACTAGTTATTCAAGAAACGCTAACTTCAGTTAAGCTGATGTACGAATGTTTCACTTTCACTTAACAGTAAAGCGAGTTGACTACTTTCTTCGAATAAAAGTAAACCAACATGATTTGATTGGTAGCTCAATTGAAAAATCGGCATCTCATTTGTCGAATAATTTTGTGATAAAATTCTATTTTTTGATGATGACCTGTAGGTTTCTACTCTTAAAAAACATAATGATGATGAACCATGCGATATGGAGTGCTTTGTACGTTGTATATATTATCATAGTGATAATAAATCTACCTACATAGTTGTTCACGAATTTTCGATCGAATAGATCTACTAATTTAAAGCCAAGAGGACACCGAAAAAATCTGCCATCATTTTATCAATAACTACTTTGTATTATTCAATAGGTAACGAAAGGAAACGATTCAGACGTCCGACATCAACTTCAAATAAAACTCAAGTAACCGAAAATAATGTCACTTCAGAAAAATCCCCTTTGGATGTGAAAATATTAACCAGCGCGAACCGATCAAAATTATACCACAGATCTAAGCCATATAAAAGCAAAATCATCGATTCGACTAGTTCTTCAACAGATCTAGAAATAGCTGCGAGCGTAAACAGGCCAACGATTTTACGTAGATACGTTTCAAAAATAGAATCGACGAATACTTCGAGCGACATCGAAGGGCAAGAAAGCGATCATAAGGTGACGCGACTCAACTTTCTCAATAGACGCGCGAAACCTTCAGAAAATAACGTGCAAGAAACAGATCAAGAGACGTCCAGTGTTGACAGGAATAATAATGTACAAAAAAGAGTATCGAAACCGAATCAAGGTAATTCGTTGCTAGACGGTGAAAAAAGCGAAAAAGAACCTTCTACTACGAGTCGCGTGAAAATTCGACGTCGTATTTCGAAACCAGAGCCCAACAGTAATTCTGCCATCGAGAAAAGCAAAGAGAACAAAGACAATAAAGATGAGCACGAATTCGCTGCTAGTAATCGATTTAAAATTAGGACCAAGTATACGAATTCCAGCGCTGCTGCAAAAAAACCAACGGATACGAAAGATGGAGATGGTTACAAGGTAACTGAGCCACCATTTGTTTATTAATTATGCTAACAATAGGTACATAAATATAGTTTTCAACCCTGTGTAGCAAAATGACAAGCATTTTTCGTTCGGCTATTTAGGCTAATTCAAAAGGATTCAAAACCCATTTTTATCTTAAATAAAATACGAGTATTATAAATGAAACGAGAAATGTAACTTGTTTTCAAGCTACTTTAGTCTCTCTATGAGAATTAAATATGTACAACGAGTGTAATCAATGTACTCGTACCATATTCTATTCTCCAACGAACACTGTGATACAATATCATCAGCTGGATTCAGCCCTGAAAAAAGTAATCGCGCTATTCATCATTTAATTAATTAAAAGATCGTTTTATTTTACTGGCTGGGAGAAGATTTCGAAGAATAGACGTAAAATTCTCTCATACTTAATTACGTGAGAATCAAATACCTAAATACATACATAAGCTACTTATATTACTTTCATTAATTATTATTAAAACATTTATCTAGATATTCTAATTACCAGGAATGTCCCCATAGAATATTTGCTGTACTCGCCGAATAGGTATATAATGAAAACATTTTCATATACGTTTCGTTTAAGGCATTGGGCATCAGTATGAAAAATCACTGATTTTTTTTTGAAAAGTGGAAAATAGTGAGGTCATTTTTTAATGATGTCATTTATTGTATGGAAGTATGCAGTATGCACGTAAGACTTCAGAAGTTGGTAAACACAAACACAAAAGATTCATTTTATGGAGGGAGAGGGGAGTTTTGTGATCCTTGAAAGTGGATATTGAATCATTACGTCGTCGATTCTCCTATTCTTGGGGTGAAGGAGTATTTTCTTCTTCATCAAATTTATAGGTAGAGATACCAAATCCAAATTACTGCACTTCCATTGTCCCATAAGAGCAATGTAATTACTTAATTAGTTATTTAGTTCAGAAATGATCGCTAGGTTCGCGGCATCCACGACACAAATCTCTGATTGGTGGCTAATATAACAACCAATGATCAGTTCAACCTTATCTCCGTGGAATTCAAAACAACCAATCAGAGTCTAGTGTATCGCAGCGCTCGTATAGTGAGCAAATGACCCTACTCCAATTTTTTGTTTATTTTTCACAGTGCAGTAACTTGAAATCTGATCTATATAACTTTGATTTTGATTAAAAACCACGAAGATACCCAGGCTTGGATTAAACGGGAGCTAGACTACGCTAGCTGGTTCACAAAATTCACATTGTATGATTTTTGAAAATGTCATAATTTGATACATTAAAATATATTTAAAATGTTATTGAAGTTCATTGCTTTCCTAATTTTTTCTTTTTATTGAAAAAAAAAGAAAAAACTAGGAAATGAACAAAGTATAGTATTATGGTAGTTAGCATTTAAATTCAATGTAAACGATTTGGCACTTGAAGAGATATACATTTTGTATAAAAGAAAAGTATGTATTGTCAATCTCTCGATAGATTTTTTGAATACTTAATTTCAAAGAACAAAAATTTTCATTAGGTTGGAAATAAATGTTTTCAAGCTTCTCACGTATGATTTTTGAAAAAAAAATTCAAGCTTCGCGAGTAATAAATTTGAAAATTTTTAGTTGAAAAACAACGAGAATTTTTACTCGGGGAAAAAAATTGCAAATTATCTATAAAAAGTCAAAATATGATAAATTGCTGATGAGAAAATGAAGGTTGTGAAGGCCTGAAACTTTCTGTAGCCCACTGGCCTACCTATATAATTAGCTTAATTTGGTTATAGCGGACACCACTGATTATTACTTAAAACACAGTTTTGTCTATATTTTTTCAGATTGTCTGTTACTATACAAATTGGTCTCAATATCGTCAAAAAATAGGAAAGTTTATGCCCGAAGATATTGATCCAGATTTATGTACACATATCATATTTGCATTTGGATGGATGAAGAAAGGTCGCTTATCATCTTTTGAGTCTAACGATGAAACTAAAGATGGCAAAATTGGCTTATACGATCGTATTCAAAATCTCAAAAAAGCCAATCCAAAGTTGAAAACATTACTCGCTATTGGTACGTGTACCTTTGTACCTTGATTTTTTTTTTGGTTAAATCAAATGTATTTAATTTCAAATTTTGCAAAGACTATAACATTCTCTGGTATGCAAATAAAAAAAAAAAAAGCTAAATGAACAGAATCAAAAGTGAAATAACAAAACTAATAATATAACAAAGGAAGATATTAAAAATAATAATGATAATAATTAATAACAATTTAAAGATTATGTAGATACTCTACCCATCAAATTTGTGTTTCCTTAAGGCTTTGTGAAAGCTAATGAGTGTAACAGACTCCAACAGGGTCAGGAAAGGCATTACATTATATGACGCACGAACAGGCCGACTCAATCCTAGAGTGATATGCATTCAATTTTGAAACATATGCCTATCTATACCGTAGACCTTATTATTCTAATAATAGATACATATTCAATAAAGATGCGTAGCTCCATCGATAAAATAGATTTGCGTAATTTGTTGTCAAATATATGAATACTTAGGTATTAGGCTCTAGATTGATTTATTACCATACGTACGTGATGCTATGCCAGCAATAACCGGTTGGTTTGCTAAATTCTATGTACTGGTTTCTCGAGGAAACATGAAATTTTATGAATTTTATAAAATACGAATTCGTATCATTTGCGATACTATATCTAACTGTAAAAAAAAGAAATTTCGAAAATGGAAATTTCAAATTACATTTTATCTCGAATTCTTCGCACGCTTCTTGATTAAAAATATCTTCTCGAATGTACATATTTCCGATGTGATTCAGAATTTTGCCTTTCTCCTACTTAAGGCAGTTATGAAAATTATCGTGATCAATGTTTGCACCATAGGTGGTTGGTCATTTGGCACCCAGAAATTCAAAGATATGTCTGCCACAAGATATACCAGACAGACTTTCATTTATAGCGCAGTTCCGTATTTACGAAGCCGCAATTTTGATGGTCTGGACATCGATTGGGAATACCCTAAAGGGAACGATGATAAGAAAAATTTTGTGTTGCTGCTGAAAGGTTGGTAACTATTTATTCACGCAGTGCATCGCATTTCTTGCTCACATGTACGTACGATAATTTGATCGATGACGTGCTTATAGATTAACTAAACCTGAATCATGTTTTGTGCCTCAGAACTTCGAGAAGCCTTCGAAGCCGAAGCTCAAGAAGTAAAAAAACCCAGATTGCTTTTAACTGCCGCAGTTCCAGTGGGCCCTGATAACATCAAAGGAGGATACGATGTTCCAGCAGTGGCAAGGTGATAACGCATTCGGTATTAGCCTATTATAATAAAATAATCACGGATGGCCGAGCGTCTTCCTCTTTATTTTATGCTTGATTTAACCCATACTTACCTAATTTTGATTTTCTCACATATATAGCTATTTAGACTTTATTAATGTAATGGCTTATGATTTCCACGGCAAATGGGAACGCGAAACCGGTCATAATGCTCCTTTATACGCGCCTTCATCGGATTCCGAGTGGAGAAAACAGTTGAGCGTTGATAACGCAGCATCATTATGGGCGAGACTAGGCGCTCCTAAAGATAAATTGGTTATCGGTATGCCCACTTATGGAAGGACATTCACGCTATCTAATCCTGCCAATTTCAGAGTCAATTCTCCAGCTAGTGGTGGTGGCAAAGCTGGAGAGTATACCAAAGAGGGTGGATTCCTAGCATATTACGAAGTAAGTGGTCGCAGTCTGCGAGAACTTTATAACGTGCGCGGGAATGAATCATCGTGCTTGAGAAAATAATATTCTACTTGCACAATCAACCATACATTTTAGATATGCGAAATATTAAGAAATGGCGCTACTTATATTTGGGACGACGAAATGAAAGTTCCATATGCTGTGGCTGGTGATCAGTGGATCGGCTTTGATGACGAACGGTCTATCCGCAATAAAATGCAGTGGTTAAAAACCAACGGTTACGCTGGTGCCATGGTATGGACTGTAGACATGGATGACTTTACCGGTAATGTTTGCGGAGGCAACGTTAAATACCCCCTTATTGGAGCTATGCGGTGGGTATTTCGTTTAAAAAAAAAAGGTATTCCTTAAGTCCATATTGATTTTGTGAATTGATGTTCATTTACTTCTTCGATAGAGAGGAACTGAAGAATATAAAAAGAACAAATAATGCCAAAGACATTGACTGGAGTAAGGTGGCTAAATCAGTGAATCTAGAAACCATTACCAAGCCATCTCCCATCAAAATAGATGTAAGTGAAATTTTGCTCAAGGCGAAGTCAGCTCAAGTCTCACCTTTAGTAGTCACTCAAACTATTGGCCCTCAAAATGGTAAATAAATTTTACGTAAAAACTTTATTAAAATTATATCACTTTAATTAGGTGAGCTTTCATTACGCAGTATAGCTATTTAGGCTATCTAATTTGGGAAGAGGAAGGTGGGGTATTCAAATCTTTTTTCAACTATAATATACGATATGTAATATGTACCTGACCGCATAAGTAGGTAAAAAATAAAACTTCCCATCACACCTTTTCTTCCAAAATTGATTTTTTTTTGAAATTTTCAATATGTTAAAAAAATGGGAAAATTTGGACCATTTTTTTTTTCAAAAAATTTTCATACATACTTCTGTGTAAAACCATAGATTAAGCATACATAGATAGCTTATCGTAAGTTAAATTTTTATCACTCCAAATTCCAAAACTGGAGCTGGAATCGTTTTTTGCTAATACCTTGGAAACAATTCAAGATGGAGGGCTCGCAAATGGCTCATTTTAAAGATACTGAAATACAAAATCATTTAATTTTTCTGAAGTTACTGTTATCGATTTACTTTTGGAATTAATTTCGAAAAAAAGTTTTTTTACTTTACCATGAATTATCTCAAAAAGTAAATCAATGACAATTATTTTTTTAAAGTGAAACACATTCAGAATTCTATGCTCTTTCGAATGAGCTACTTGTAAACTTTCCATCTATATTTTTTCTTGAGATATTTGCATAAAACTAAGCAAAAAGTCGAATTTATTTTTAGTACTGGAGCTCATTCATAGAGGGCGCTCTGAAAAATGAATTACTTTTATTAAAATAACTCGAGACTCGCATTAATGGCAATAATGTTTTAAAATTGAATCATGTATAAAATGGACTGCATTACGCAACAATGTTCTAAGTGAAATGAGGCGCCATAAACTTCAACTACATCAAGTTTCTAATGTAATGTAAATCATAACAAAGCCAGTCAATCAAACTGAACAAATTTCGCTTGTTTGTCTTTGAAATTATTTAAATAACGTGAATGATTTCATTCATTACCAGTTTTTCTCATTAAAAACAAAAATAGGTAAGATCAATCAACAAGTCTATGGCGCCTCATTTCACTTAGAACATTGTTGCGTAATGCAGTCCAAATGTCAAGCTGTTTCAAATGATCTCTTTTCGAACACTTTAACTCAATTTTTACCCTGGATATTAATAAAAAACTTTCTGGCTCCTGTATACCATGCGTCCAAGTGATTCTGGTACAATCAGCGAAAAAATCTCTTTTCCAATTATTTAAAATTGATTTTTTCAAATGCAAAGAAATTGTAATGCAGTTGAAATTAATTCATGAGTTTTAAAGTTCATTGAAGTAATTTTAAAAATAATTTCTGATTTAGAAACTGTACTTTAACTCTTATTATGTTATCAACAAACTGGGATATTTGCGCTGATTGCATCTGAATCACTTGAACGCACGGTATACGCGTGTGCTATCTATGTATGGTTGACCTATGATAAGACCTATAATTTGAGAAAACTTCAAAATGTTTCAACCGCTCTATCCGAGATAATTCCATTTTTTTGAGGTGGTTTTGCATCAAAAAAACATTTTGTGTCATTTATATGATCTAATGTGGGTCAAGGGCTATTTTCACGAATAGGAAAGCTTTTTTTCAATTATTTTTATCAAGCTAGGTATTTGAATAACTTGTAGAAGTTACAGAAATTTTTAAATGAATTAAAATTTAATGACGAATATTTTTATGAGAATCTTCGTAAATTTGGTTTCAATACATGAATTTGGAATGCTTTCCAAAATTCAATTTAGCGAATTATTCCAAATTAATTGTACGTTGCCTACTAGGGTGGAACGAATTTTGGTTTTTTTCGAAAATCGATGACCCTTAGGCAAAAAAAGTTGTTAAATGGCCCTAAAAGAATGCTCAAATTTTTAGGTGAAGGCAGAGGTCTAATTTTTGTAAATTTTTCGGTCAACTCCTCGTCGGCTTAAGAAGTTCACCGGAGTTTTGCATATCATATTTTGGTTGATTTGATTTGGGGCTAAAATATGAAGCATTGAATTTCGGTGGTCAAATTAAATGCAAAATGATGGATCTTCAAAACTGAATGAAGGTTGAGGATTACAAAAGTCTAAAATTCAGTAAATATGGTTTCATATGATAGCAAAATTTTTCACCTATTTTATGCAGTAGACAGCTCACTTTTAGGCAACCTATACGAGTAGCTGCGTGGAACAAGTTGATTATCATCAGAGTGAATAGGAAATTTTCAAATCCTTGTATCTCAGCTCCTTCAGTGAGTAGGGTGGGCAAACTACCATACATGATTGTCATATGAGTAGCATTACCTGTAATATGAGGGAACTCACATTGAGATAAAACACCCAGTATATCAATAAACCTCTAGAAAATAATATTCTTATTTGTAACTATTCATTTATTTTACAGAACGACCTCCACAAATTTTATGCTATATGACTAGCTGGTCTCAAAAACGACCTGGTCTAGGAAAATTTCTTCCTGAAAACATAGACTCTTCGTTATGCACTCACATTATCTACGCTTTTGGCGCATTGAAAGACAATCGACTGACGCTTAATGAAGAAGAGGAAAGCGAAAATTATGCCAAAGTAGTTGCTTTGAAAGAAAAAAACCCGAATTTAAAGGTAACTATCAGCATGAAAGATTTTGTCTAAACCCAACATGTAGGTTACTCGCTCGGTTCATTAGTGATCAATAATCACTAATCATTTTATTATTTCAGATTCTTTTAGCCATAGGTGGTTGGGCCTTTGGTTCAACACCTTTCAAGGAATTAACCAGTAACGTTTTCAGAATGAATCAGTTTGTTTATGAAGCTATCGAATTTCTGAGAGAATATAAATTCGATGGATTGGACGTTGATTGGGAATATCCCAGGTGTATATTTTTACCATTGTTACGAATTACCTAAATTTTCAATACCCTAGTTACTGCTTCATTACAGTGTAATAATCTCTTATCAATATTACGTTATATAGGGGATCTGATGATAAACAAGCTTACATTAATTTATTAAAAGAATTACGAACTGCATTCGAAGGTGAAGCTAAAACTTCCGGCCAGCCTAGACTATTACTTGCCGCAGCAGTTCCAGCAAGTTTTGAGGCTATTGCCGCTGGGTAATAAATTCGTGCGTCATACTGATGCAGAGATTCATAACCCCAGTTCGTACTTACGTATAATTTACATAACTGTTTTTATTCTCAAAATTCAGATACGACGTGCCAGAAATATCGAAGTATTTAGATTTCATAAATGTGATGACTTATGATTTTCATGGTCAATGGGAAAGGCAAGTGGGTCATAATAGTCCACTGCATCCTTTAGAAAGTGCCACTAGTTACCAAAAAAAACTCACCGTTGTGCGTATTATCGACATCGAATTCGTAATCTCGGTGTAAAAGTGATCGTCGATAATAATGGATTTCTTTTTAGGATTACAGCGCTAGAGAATGGGTGAAACAGGGAGCGCCCAAAGAGAAGTTGATGATTGGAATGCCAACTTACGGAAGGTCATTTACTCTCGTAGACTCTTCAAAATTCGATATCGGATCACCAGCATCTGGCGGCGGAACGCCAGGAAAATATACCGGCGAAGCTGGATTCATGGCTTATTACGAGGTAGGTAACGATCATCTGTATAATTATTATATAAGTACCAATATTGTGATGATTTTGTTTTTTGTTTATTTCTGTTTCAATATACATTCATAAAATTTATTCTAAAAAGATATTATTTTTCAGATTTGCGAATTTCTAAGAATTGAAAATACGACTTTGGTGTGGGATAACGAGCAACAAGTACCGTTTGCATATCGTGATGATCAATGGGTTGGCTTTGACGACGAAAGAAGTTTAAAAACTAAAGTAAGCAAAACAATTAGAATATACCAAGTGATACTTCGATTTTTTATCAAATAATACCAACTCGAATGGAAAATAAGATTATTTATTGGAAATTTTTGATTTTGTTACATTACTTATGTACTGATAAAGAATATAAAGTTACTCATCACATGCGATTAGTATGAAATAATTTTATAAATTTTAAAGATGGCTTGGTTGAAAGAAGAAGGTTTTGGTGGTATTATGGTTTGGTCGATCGATATGGACGATTTCCGAGGTTCATGCGGATCCGAAAAATACCCTCTAATGCAGGCCATGAAAGAGGAACTGAGGGGCTACACAGTAAAACTGGAATACGATGGCCCTTACGAATCTTCTAGTCGAAGTGCCTTGTACACTACCAAAGACCGTAAGAAAACTTCATATGTAACTAAAACTCATTCCGTTCCTTTATATTCTGTGTCTTCCAATCGTTTTATAGCTAATGCGGTCTCTTGTGAAGAAGAAGACGGTCATATCTCATATCATCCTGATAAAGCGGACTGCACAATGTATTATATGTGCGAAGGAGAACGCAAACACCATATGCCATGTCCTTCCAATTTAGTTTTCAATCCAAAAGAAAATGTTTGCGATTGGCCTGAAAACGTTGAAGGTTGTATGCATCATACACAAGCCCCTCCGACTTCCTAATCATAATATTCTGAGTGATTTTTATTCTTACACGTGAATAATTTTTGTACCTATTACCTTATACCGATACTTTGTTTAAGATATCAAAACGGTAAACTTTACTATAAAATGCGTTAAATTAAAATACATTGTTATTTTGTTGTTTCTAATTAATTATAATTTATTTAAAAATTTTGTAATGTAATAAACGAGCAATGAGACTCGAAGTTTTGATTTTTGCAATAAAATTTACGAATTTCTTCATCAGCTATAGAAAAACCAATTCATTGGAAGCGCTATCAGAACAATTGCGAGTTTACCCGATGCATATTTCAATACTCTATTCGATGGCATGATCGTCATTTTTATTGAAAAAGTGTAAATACGTTTTCAATCGACATTTTTATGTTTTTATCCAAAAGAAATGGAAGAAATCATGGCCGGCAACTTATGATTTTCTCGTGTGGAGCAAAAACTTTCCCGTGTGATGCATATGCCCGGGTGCGCCCAAAAACTTGCCAGTCATGAAAAAAATGGGGTATAATATGTTCATAAATTTGTCTTTAATGTCAAAAAAGTTTTGAAATTTTCAAGTATATTCTAGTTCTTAAGATTTTAATTTCAATTTTTTAGATATGATCTCTATTCGAGCAATAGAAGTATTTTTCTTACTTTTTGAAAAAACACAGATCGATCATAACTTTGTCCCTTCCTATCATTTCACGAACGATACTTTGAGGGTTTGACCATGGAACCCCGGTTTTCTAATGGCCTTCTATTACATCAAATAGAAAACTTTTGATATGACCAGAAATTTGTCAAGTAGTGTTATATGCTAAATTCAATTACTTCGGTGGGTTGAGAAGTGATTGGTTGATTGCAAACCAAAGTATGGAGAAGCGAAATTCAATAATTTTATTCATATGCTAGATTGCTGAGTGTTCCATTACTAATTTTTTGTTGAGGCGAAAATATTATTTTTTGGATATATTCAGAAATGGACTGGATACTGAGAATTTTTCCGTAGGCCTGAGCAGAATTGTATTTCAGAAAAACACCGTCAACTGGGGAAACAAATTTGACCAGAAATTTGTTGACTAGTGTTATATATCCCAAGTTCAATTTCTTAGGTGGCTTGAGAAGTGATAGGTTATTCGCAAACTATTCAGTTCCAAATGTTTAATGTTTTAATCATGATTTTTTATTTCTGGTATTTTACCATAAAATTATTCAATAATTTCTATTTTCTATTATTTCGTTGATTTTCATTATGAAATTGATAATTATTTCAATTTCATCACAATTCCTTTTCCAGCAGGAGAGTGAACTTGATGTAGAATCAGAGTTATTCATAAATAGAGCCACTGCTGCATATATTATTATATTTTTATTGCATTTTGAATAATTATCACCCACTTTTTTTTTTTCTTCAGAGGGCCATAATCATATAATTGGCAAATGAATTATGGATTTTTTTCTTACAAAAAAGGAGAACGAACAAACTCCGAAAGATTAGAGATTACATATTAGGTATGAATCATTATTGAAGTTTTAAATCATGGAAATATTCATTATAGAAAATATTAATCTAGGTATATTATTAATTGTTATTAAATTACACTTGCGCGTTACGCAGATTTCATTTTTACGTTTTATGATGTGCTTATAAGTACCTAAGTATCACTCAATCATTAATTTAAAAATATGTATATTATAGAAAATTTCATTCTCTAAAATTTCAGTCCTTACAAATTTTGTGAAAAAATTCATTCTTTTTGAGAAAATTGCAAAAAAAAAACATAAAAAAATCTTTGCATTCCCTTTAAAATGTAAGTTACGACTAACAAGTCAGTCGCGTGACGTCAGCGAGTAGTGGGGAAAAAGAAGTATTATTTTCCGCATGATCAATATCCATTTCGATTTGCCGAAGAGTAGGATTAAGGATATTTGTGTTACGAGATGTCCTCCGCTGTGCCTTATGTGGTCTACGGTATGGTTCTAAACTATTCCAAAAAATGTTCCTGTCATTAGCAATCATTGGTTGTGCTGCATTTGTATTAGCTCTTCTATCCGCATATGGTATGAGAACAACATAAGGTAGTGTTGTGGTTATTGTCAAAAAAATCAACAAATAGAGAGTTATCTGCAAATAATAAATAAATTAAAATCAAATTTAAATATATTTGAGTACCCCATCTTCAAAATGAATAGGTTTAATTTATTGTTTAGGTAAAAAGAAAGTTTTCACTATATCGAAATTGCCAATAAGTTGTTGAGTATTTGACTCCTGTGAAACTAAGCCTATACACCTTTGACAAGTAACTTTTTAAGTTTTTGTTAGCGATTACTTAGAACTCGTAAGCGAGTTGTATTTGTTTTGCTATTCTAAGAACATTTATTAAAATTTTCTTGAGGCGATCTACGAACAAAACAGTCTTTTAGTTTGTTATAGAGGTATGTGAAAGGCGAAATGGGCATTCGCATTTATTTTTTTTTACGATCCGTGTACAGCTGCAGTGCCTAGAGGCACACATTTCGGAAAGTTAGAATATTCTCTTTACAAAAATACCAAAATTGTATCTAGGTTATAATTCATTTTTATCACTTCAGAAAACGCACTCATGTCAAAGCATCAAATCAATGTTCGCCAACTTTTATGCGCGTTCTTTGAACTTTGCAACTACTATTTTTTTTTCTTGCTCTCCCACGTTTTATAATACGGTCCATTAAGAAATTTGACCCCGGCAAAATTTGAGGGTCCCTTCAAAAAATCTGGGCCCTGTGCAAATGCATCCTTTGCACTCCCCTCTCGCTGTCTCTGCAAATGTACATTTTGGAGAAGAAGCAACGGCACGGTTTCTGATAAAAAATTGGGGTTGTTACTGACATAATTGGACAAGAAACATTAGCCCCAAATTATTCCCAATTATCACGTTTTTTTGTGGAAGTTTTATTACACTATTCATGAATTTTCAACCAAGTAACAATGAATTATTCATAAAGTATTTTTAGGCATTACTATTGAAGGACTTCTTCCACGAAAGATTTTCTCATTCGTGAAAATAACAAAACTGTCTACTTACCATATTGTTTCCATAAAAATGATCTCTAATTCAATTATTAAAGTACAAATAAAGATGAAGGAATAATCGAACGCTCGTGTGATGTGTGTGTTATAGAAAATCTATTCTTAGTATGGCTCTCTTTTTCCAATTGATACGAAATATGTATTTTTTGTATTATCGTCAGGTGTTTGTGTACCTTGTACTAGGATGGAGAAAAACAATTCTCTCTGGAAGTTGATAGGTACACTGATTAGAAGTTTTGCCAGAGGAAGCTTAAAAAGAGTTATTAAAATAAGACTTACCTACAAGAAAGTTCTTCAGTTGTTTCAACTTTGATGTGTTTTACAATACGTATAGTTCTTTTTTTTTATCGTTCTCTCAATACATAGTATATGATTGATGTAGAATAGCTGTTGGGAATTTTTAATCACATATGCCAATTCACTTGGTAGGTAAGTAGTACGCAGATAGGTAGGTTCTTCACTTCCTGTTAATTATAAGATCACTATGTTTGAAATGGATTCTTTTGAAGCTTTAACAAGACTGTTAGGTAGAGTGATTCCTTAAATGAATCAGATCTTCAAAGCTGATTACATTTCAAAGTTTAACGAACATAAAGTAGCATGATTTGACATACCTATAAATGATTGATGAAATATAATATAATTGGCGTCTTTATTTCAATTTTATGACTACTATAAGGCTGAAGCAAAGTTGATACCATGGGAGAGTGACAGAAGTATCGATTCAAGCCTCCTCACGTTCTATCGACTCCAAAAACTAAGAGGCATACTCACTCTACCACTCTTTAAAATTTCGAGTCGATTCACAAGTTTTATTCGAGTTATTGTATGACAAACGCAAGAAACGAACAAAAAAAGAAAGAAAGAAGCTCGACTGAACGCAATATAAGATCCACTAAAAAATTTTAGAGGGTTAATAACCTCACGAGATTCTCACTGGCCAAAGACTTTTCATAAGAACGGCAAAATCTTCTAGAAATTTTCTCATCTCGTTTTAATGAGAAATACGCTCTTCTCATTTCAATATTTCATCCTCAATCGAAACCCTATTGAGAATTCAGATTAATAATTTTTTTCCCCATATAATCTCTAAACTTGTTCTTCAGTGTGGTAAAAGCGTAGAAAGTATCTCTACTCTACTACCTCGATTTTTTCTCTCTATCCTGATGCTATCAAATAATCTATTGTTTTGCATTTCTGCAGCCTTAAAATACCTTTCGAAAATACACATCAGGTACATTGCGAGCTTATTTCAAAAGTTAACTATAAAATGCGAAAATTGAAGTATGCAAGTTGTGTATATTTCAACTCTAATTCAGGATTGCATCTAAATTGAAAAATTCTATACCGAGTTTAAATAAAATAAAATTTCTAATTTTAAACGGTTCAAAAATCGCTTGGACATAATGTATCTAGATATGCCTATGCTTATTATGTATTAAAAACATAATGAAACAATCTTACCAATACCATTAAAATGTCAGATGACTGAAGTCAAAGCAGATGCTTCAGGATCACTAGAAATTAGATATCTAAATGAATGAAAAAAAATATGAAGCGAAATCGGTAGTACTAAAATGCATACTAATTTTGCAAATTTATAAAATATTATCTATTTATCATGTATGTATCTGTTTCTTGGTATATACATATATTTATAAAACATGTTACTTTAATCTCTGGTTACCATTAAGGAATAAATGTTATTACCGATCTTTTTTTCTCATAATTAACACGATGTGTAATGTAATTTTATGAAATGATTTCAACAGTTATACGTAATTATGTGACTCACGCAAATTTATCTCATGAAGAAAATTTTCCAAGAAAACAAAAAGAAGTTACCTACTTAATTCCATCTGTTATCTTCGTTCTAACGCTAATTGCTGTAATTGATTGGTAGTGGAGGGATCTGCTCATAATACATATAATAATAATAATAATAATAATAATAATAGGTAACTATTGATATTTCAGGTTTTTAATAAAAAATGTGTAACGATCGAATGAATGAACTCGCGTATCGTATATAAAACTCTATTTAGATTTTATTTACAAAAAAAAAAAAACATATTTTACACTTGCGACTGAAACTGTAAGCGATCTTCGACCATATACTATATGGTCGAAGTAAGCGATCGAATGATTAAACCTACCTATAATTATATAATTAAAAAATTTCTTGTAGTGTCTCAGAATTACGCAGTAAAATCAAACAAATTATTATATATAAAGGTATTTTCTCTGTTGTATTGAAGAACGTTTATCCCTTCGAAGTGCTTCTCGGGAAGTATCAATCCTCTCAAAACACGTTATTCGCGTATGTATTAGAGCTCTGGGTGGATAAACCGCATTCGAAGGTGAAGCTAAAACTTCCGGCCAGCCTAGACAACGAGTTATTAAAATAAGACTTACCCACACAAAAAATTATTCTAATCACATTTAGGTGTTTCTGGAAGCTTGGATAGAGGAAAAACTTGCATCTCATTTTTTTGTCGAAGTTGGGAAAGCAAAACATGATGCCGAAACACAAAAAATATTAAAAAAAAAACTAATATGATTTTTTCAAATTTTTTAGAAAAAATTTGTCTATTTGCAGACTTTGACTCAATTATGGAAGGGGTAAATATTAACCTAGAGGGCTGAACTTTTTTTTACATTTTATTATGATCATTTTGCAACGACTGAACCAGGTGCACGCTCGATTTTCGAAAAAAAAGTGAAATTCGACTCACCCTAGTCTATACCCTGCGTTCGATGAAACACCATACAAGCAAAACACCAAATTCTCTTTAAAAAAATCCCATGAGCAATAAGAATCAGGTTTAAAATTTTCATTTCTTTATTTTGTAATAATTATTTCTAATGATAAAAAAAAAAATATCAGTCATTAATTTTGTTCATAATCAAGTGAATTAGAATATATTTTTTTAAAGATGAATCATTTTGCATCAGTGCTCAATTTTTGAACATTTTTTGCTGAAACAATTCCATTTATATCTTTGTGGATTTAAATTGAATGAATTTAACTTGATAATAAAAATATATTCACTAGAATTAATTAAAATTTGCCGAATAAATCATTAGGCATTACAAATTTACCAAATTATTATGTTGATGATCGGGGAG
Source organism: Phenacoccus solenopsis (assembly GCA_009761765.1). Taxonomy (NCBI): domain Eukaryota; kingdom Metazoa; phylum Arthropoda; class Insecta; order Hemiptera; family Pseudococcidae; genus Phenacoccus; species Phenacoccus solenopsis. The sequence continues at coordinate 119,962 of VFXL01000289.1, read as the reverse complement.
GGGGAGAGGGAGGGAATAGGTGAGTGATGAGTACAATTTATAATATGGACGAAGTTACAAATTTCCACTGAATAATACTATTAACGCTGCTGTTATTCACACTTTTTCCCATATTTTCCCTAGTATCCTCACAAAAAAGGTGAAATATCTCTTGAAGGGGGTGGTACAAACGATGGGGTTTGCGGTACAAACCAGTACAAACGTAGTACAAACGATTGCACTTAATTTCAACCCTATTTTCCAACAAGGGGGTGCAGACATTTCTCCAGCACCCCTACATTTTTTTGATATATCTCAGAAGGGGGGTGGTACAAACGATGGGGTTTGCGGTACAAACCAGTACAAACATAGTACAAACGATTGCACCTATCATCAACCCATTTTCCACCAAGGGGGTGCAGGCGAAATGCACCTTTCCGAAAGCTTCAATCTCCTCATTTGCGCAACCGCGCCTATTTGTTAGAATAAAATGCTGGCATACAACAGATCACAGATCTCAGCTTGAATGAACTCAGCAAGGCATTCGCTTGAATAAAAACATTTTTTAAATGCGACATTTTAATGATTTTACAAACGATAAGTCAATGAGTAATAAACAAAATGATCAATGAAGTAAGAATTAACAATAACGAACAATAGTTTATTATTTTTTATAATCATCAATAGTAAGTACCTACTATGAAGTACTAAAACTAAACCTAGCACATTGCACTTTTCCATTGGCTAAGAGTAGTCTCATTACATTGCACAACTTTTTGTTTGTTGAGCAAGCGCAAATTGGTCCAAAGCATGCGCGCATAATGTATTTTTTCCCAGTATTTAGCGTATTTTAGTGTAATTTATCGTTTTTACGCTAATTAGCGAATTTTATCCGGAGTTGAGCGTATTTTTTTGCGATATTTAGCGTAATTTAGCGTTTTTACACTAAGAATTCTTGGCTTTGTGGTTGTAAGCAATTGCGAAAATTATTTGTTATTGAAAATTAATGTGCTAGGTAGCAATATCAAGTATCTGTAAGCAATAGCTGTTATTTTACATATCTGAGAAAACACATTGTAGTAGGGAAATCTAATTTTTTCAAAAAAAATCCTTTTTTGAACATCATATGTGACGGCGTCTAGAAAAAGAAACCTAAAGACCACAAAACGAAATTGTTCAGGAGAGCAGTTTTAAAGTTTACCATTAATTTTTACATAAACAAAATCTAAAAAATTCAGAGTGAAAACCCCTTAGGTTCCTTTCTTTGAAAAATTTTTTTCGATCTCACTCACTTAAAATTGCTATATCTCACACAAAATTGACTTTTGAGGTCTAGGACCACTTCCATTCAAATTTTAATGAAATTTCGAATCAGAATCAAAAATGAAAAAATTTTTGACCGTTCTACCCTTAGGTCCCTTTTACTGGACGCCATCACATATATATTATGGATATCTAAAAATGTTCTCGAATTCAAATGAAAGCAGTATTATCGGATTTAATGTTTCAAATAGCATCTTTATAGTGTATCATTATATGTTTTCCCAAACCCTTTTTTTGGGATAAAAATAGTAAAAACACCGTAATTTTTTTTGAAAATGAGACTATTTTGACAATACCTAGCTCTCCCCCAAATGGTCATTTGAAAATGAACATTTCTTCCGGGCTATTTCAACTTACGGTAAACAAGGTTCGAAGGATTTTTTTTTTCATAACATACTAATGCTGTATATTTTAGTTCATAAAAAATTCCTTTTTTTTACAGTTTTTATATTTTTCAAACATGTACATACCTGTATATTCTTAGATAAAGAAAAAGTATAAATAATACTTAATATCTTTTTTTTCGAATCGAAATGTATAAAATGAAATTACTTGATTCGAGCACCTAAGAGAGAAAATTAGCTAAAAACTAAAAAAATTCAATGTATACCTCTTATGTGTATTTTTGACAACGAAAGTATGATTTAAAATTTTGTATTTCATTGATAGACGCTTTTAAGCATTAAATAAATTTTATTTATGTCATTCATTCTTGCTAATATCATTGAAATATATAATGATTTTTGCAATTAGATGCTGAAATCAAGCAGTCACGCAAATAGAGGGAAGTGAAAGCATAAAAGTAATAAACAAAATGGTGATTAATTAGTGAAGAAACAAGTACATAATTATCGTAATAGTTTTTCATCATGTTGTTTGATGATACCTATACGAAAAAAGATGCTCATTATGTTAGTATTCGTCGAGCGTATGTTTTTGTTGATGAGTGTCAATTAGCTTTTCGATTCTATTTACTGTACCCAAACATATCCAATTCTGCTCGCTGATAAGTCGGATTATGTTGACCAAGGGTATCGTCACCATGACCACCACCTCCAGGAAATGATGTAATGTTTTTTGAATTCAGTTGTGATATTGAAATTGCTACTGGAATAGAAATGTTTGGCGACGGTGCCTTCTGTGGTGGAAGTTGTGATACTGAACGGTTCGAAGAACCGTTCCTGACATTAGCAGTCATTTGTTGTGCTGCATTTGTGTTAGCTCTTCTATTCCCATATGGCATGAGACTAACATAAGGTAGTGTTGTGGTTGTTGTCAAAAAAATCAACAAATAGAGAGTTATCTGCAAATAATAAATAAATAAAAATCAAATTTAAATATATTCTGAGTACTCCACTTGTTCAAAATGAGTAGGTTTAATTTATTGTTAGGTAGAAGAAAGTTTTCACTATCGAAATTGCCAATGAGTTGTTAAGTAAGCGATTACATTGAACTCGTAGCAGAGTTGAATATGTTTCGCCATTCTAAGAACATTTGTTAAAATTTTCTTGAGGCGATCTACAAACAAAACAAACTGTCTTTTACTTTGTAATAGATATACGTGAAAGGCGAAATAGGCGTTCGCATTTATGTTTTTTTTACGATCCGTGTATAGCCGCAGTGCCTAGAGACACACATTTCAGAAAGTTAGGTGAAAGAAGGGTTGGTTAGATATTGAATTTTGAAAAGAGTAAATAGTCTTTTTACATAATTGGCATGGTCTGAGAAGATTTCTTCCATTTTATAACTTGATAGCTGGATTGAAGGTTGTTCTTTATGAAAGGAACAGTGGAGTGGAATATGAGGTAAAGTTATTATGGCACTCATACATGTGGTACATATAGAACGAGGTTGTCGGTGAAAGAGGTGTTGATAAATTAGTGGGGTATGACCAATTCTTAAACGTTCGACTATGATTTCAGCTTTGGGGTGAAAATGTGATAGTTTTTCATATGATATTTCTTATGATGCTCGTACAACATAAAAAAGAAAATTTCTTCGACTTTATATAAATAATTATTAAGTTGACAGTTCCTCTTTAGTTGTAGAATAACAATCGAAATGTCATTCTCCGTTACTCTATCAACTTTGTTAACTGAGAACATCATCTTACCTCGACCCCTTCAATACCTAATTCCCTTCACAAAAATACTAAAATTGTACCTATTAGGTAAATTTTATAATTCATTTTTATCACTTCAGAAAACGCACTCTCGTCTAAAACCATCAAATCAATGTTCGCCAACATTTCTGCTCGTTTTTTGAACTTTGCAACTGCTACCTATTTTTTTTACTTGCTTTCTCACGTTTTACAATACGGCTCAAATTATTCACGATTATCACGTTTTTTTTTTGGTGGCAATCCGACTAGACTATTCATGAATTTCCAACCAAGTAACAATAAATTATTCATAAATCATTTTAGGCTTGATTATTGAAAGACTTCTTCCGCAAAAGATTTTCTCATTTATGAAAAAAACAAAATTATCTACTTACCATATTGTTTCGATAAAAATGATCTCCAATCTCAATTATTAAAGTAGAAATAAAGATGAAGGAATAATCGAACACTCGTGTGATGTGCGTCTGATAGAAAATCTGTTCTTCGTATGGCTCTTTTTCTAATAGATACGAATTATGTATTTTGGGTGTTACGTCTGGTGTTGAATGGAGAAAAACAATTGCCTCTGGAAGTTGATAGACACACTGATTAGTAGTTGCCAGAGGATGGCTTAAAACGAGTTATTAAAATAAGACTTACCTACACGAAAGTTCTTCAGTTGTTTCAACTTTGATGTGTTTTGCAATACTTATACCTAGCTCTTTTTTTCGTTTTCTCAATACACAATATATTATGATTAATGTGGAACAGCTGTTGAGAATTTTTAATCACGTATGCCAATTCACTTGGTAGGTAAGTAGTACGCAGATAGGTGGGTTCCTCACTTCCTGTTAATTATAAGATCGCAATGTTTGAAATGTATTCTTATGAAGCTTTAACACGACTGTTAAGTAGAGCAATTCCTTAAATAAATCAGATCTTCAAAGCTGATTACATTTCAAAGTTTAATAAACATAAAGTAGCATGATTTTACTTAGCTATAAATGATTGTTGAAATATTATATAATAAGCGTATTCATTTCAATTTTATGACTACTAAGGCTAAAGCAAAGTTGATAGTATGGGAGAATGACAGAATATCGATTCACGCCTCCTCACGTTCTATAATCGACTCCAAAAACTAATCAGCTCTAGAGACATACTCTACCACTCCTCAAAATTTCGAGTCGATTCATCAAGTTTTACTCGAGTTATTGCATGACAAATGCAAGAAACAAACAAAAAAAGATAGAACGATGCTCGACAGAACGAAATAGCGCTTTGCTTAAAAAATAAAATCCACTAAAAAATGCCTGAGGGTTACCAACCTCACGAGATTCTCACTAACCAAAGACTTTTCATGAAAACAGTAAATGAGTGAAATCGTCTAGAAATGTTCTCATCTCGTTTTAATGAGAAATAGTACGGTACGCTCCTCTCATTTCCTCTCAAGTGAAACCCTACTGAGAATTCAGTTTAATAATTTTTTTTTTACCATATAATCTCCATACTTGTTCTTCAGTTTGGTAAAAGCGAAGAAAGTATTTGTGCTCAATTACTTCGATTTTTTCTCTCTATCCTGATGCTATCAAATAATCAATTGTTCTGCATTTCTGCAGCCTTGAAATACATTTCGAAAATACATAGGTACATTGCGTGCTTATTTCAAAAGTTGACTATAAAATGCGAAAATTAAACTATGCAAGTTGTTTATATTTCAACTCTAACTCAGGACTGCATCTAAATTGAAAAATTCTATACTAAGTTTAAATAAAATAAAATTTCTAATATTAAGCGGTTAAAAAATCGCTAGGACATAATGTATCTAGATATGCCTATGTTTATTATGTATAGGAACCTTTTACATATTCAATATTTTTAAAAGCGTGTCGTTTGTCGGCAGAGCCGTATTAAGAACATAATGAAACAATCTTACCAATACCATCAAAATGTCGTATGACTGAAGTCAAAGCAGATGCTGCGGGATCACTAGAAATTAGATATTTAAACTGAATGAAAAAAAATATGAAGCGAAATCGGTAGCACTAAAATATATACTAATTTTGCAAATTTATAGATTACATTAATTACTTATCATGCATGTATCTGTTTCTCGGTATATATATGTATTTATAAAACAAGTTACTTTCATCTTTGGTTACCATTTAAACTATAATGTTGCTACCAATTTTTTTCTCATAATTAACCAAATGTATAATGTTATTTGTAGCTTTTATCAAATAATATTAACAGTTATACGTAATTAAGTGACTCGCAAATTTATCTCTTGAAGAAAACTTTTCTAAGAAAACAAAAGAAGTTACCTACTTAATTCCATCTGTTATCTTCGTTCTAACGCTAATTGCGTAATTGATAGTGGAGGGATCTGCGCATAATATTAGGTACCTATTGATATTTTAGTTTTTTAATAAAAAATGATTCTTTGGTGTAGTTGTTATGAATTTAATAATGATTAAACCAACCTATAATTATATAATTAAAAAATTTCTTGTAGTGCCTCAGAATTACGCAGTAAAATCAAACAAAGTATTATAGATAAAGGTATTTTCTCTGTTGCATTGAAGAACGTTTATCCCTTCTAGGTGCTTCTTCGAAAGTATCAATTCTCTCAAAAGACGTTATTCGCATATGTTTCCTCTAGAATAAATTTTACAAGAGAAAACATAAAACATAATAAAATATATTGTTATGCAATAGTTTATTTATGTATTTATACGTGACCCGTCCTACATAATTATGCATTCAATTTTTATATTAATGGCTTGATCAATTTTTTTCTAAATATTCAATGGTTGAGTTTTCTCATCTCTTGTAAATTTCTGAACCTCCCAATTAATGAATTTTAACGAGAAAAATTTTTCAATATTTTTCCATCTTACAGTTTGATAACATTTGTCTTCTTTGAGGCAATCCACAAGCTCTTGGAATTTTTTATTATCATTTCTGTTAATAAATTCAAGTAAATTGAAAAGAAACAAATGCAAAACGAGAAGAAAAATTGAAATAAAAAATGTAATTTAACACGTTTATATTTTTTGTATTTTCGAAAATATACTTATAATGCGTAGGTACTAAGTTTGATGTGTTTAAGCTATATTTTTCATTATTCTAATAAGTTTGTCACTGTTTGCGGCTTACATAATAAGCATTAAAAGAATATCACTGTTACAAAAACCGACAAAAATTACGGTGTATTTGTTTTTTTAAAAATTGCATAATTATAATATAATTTTTTTTAAAACAAATACACAGTAATTTTTGTCGGTTTTTGTAACAGTGATATTCTTTTAATGCCTACATTTTTCATTCAAGTAAATTGAGTGTGTTGATAAAATCTAGAATAATTTTGTTCCAGTGAAAGAAGATAACCATTGATTAGACCGATTAAACTTCAAATATTTTTAAATTGTATTAGTAGATATGATTATTTCAGATGCAAATATTGGTGGTGGGGGAAATCATTTAAGGCGCTGCTTGGGGAAGATAAGTGCGTAAATGCGAAAAAGTTGATTTTAAAATGAAGAAATGAATAAACTGGAAAAATAAATGCCAAGTGCTCTAAAACAAAGTCTCTAACACAACATATTACAATTTCAAATCATTTCGTTGCGTTATTTTTGAGAAAAATGCTACCAAGAGACTTTGTTTGAGGGCACTTGGCATTTATTTTTTCTATTTTTTCATTTCTTCATTTTAAAATCAACTTTTTCGTATTTACACACTTATTTTCTGAAGCACCGCCTTAACCCAACGAATGAAGTGAGGCTCTTAGGAAAATAGTTCAATATCTTGAATCACAAACTTTATTTATATTTTATTAAACACTTGAACACAAATTCACAAAATAATAGTAAGGCACGTGTTGATCATCATATGTAAGAATTAATACGATTTAGATTCCGTTAAAATAATTCTGAACCCTTTCTTAAGTTCGAGATTTCTTTTATAGTCGATACATTGCGGCAAACTGTGAAAAATTGCGTATCTAAGATGGCGCAATTCGCATAGTTAAATTAAACAGAAGCCTATTCGATGTTCTCCAGACATTTAAGGTGGTGCTTCGGAAAATAAGTAGGTAATATCGAAAAAGTTGATTTTAAAATAAAGAAATGAAAAAATTGAAAAAATAAATGCTAAATGCCCTCAAACAAAGTCTCTAAAACAATATATTATAATTTCAAATCATTTCGTTGCGTTATTTTTGAGAAATACACTGCTAATGAAAATTATATCGTATTTTCATTGGCAGTGTTTTTCTCAAAAATAACGCAACGAAATAATTAGAAATTATAATATATTGTTTTAGAGACTTTGTTTGAAGGCATTTAGCATTTATTTTTACAATTTTTTCATTTTTTTACTAAAAAAACAACTTTTTCGCATTCACCAACTTATTTTCCGAAGCACCGCCTTAAGTTTGTTTCGTTGATGTTGGATGAGCCCAGTGTTGCCAGGTTGGGCGATTTTTCCCAAAATGGGCGACTTTCAACATGATTTTTGCGATCGAAAATATGGAATGGCGACTACTCGCAAATTGGGCGACTTCTTACTATGCCAAAATATATAACAAATTCATTCAATATCACCCTTCTGACCAGTTTCATTTTTAGACATTTTTTGCTTTCGTGAGTTTTGTACGAATCAATGAATCATCAATTATTAATAACTCCAAAGAACTGGATTTCCCATCGTTCAATTCAAATTTAGATGATCGTAGAAATCGCTTAGGGTTCAGGGGCGTACCGAGGACATTCTTCAGGGGGGGGGGGAGAAAACCAAAAATTGCCAACTAATACCATGAAATTTTACCAACAACCTTTTTTTTTTTTTAGTCTTCAAAAAATTTAAAAATATCTTTTGTAATAATACTGCGCAAGTGATCAAGTTTACCAACTACGCTAAAACTCCAAATTTACCAACTTTCCAAAAGCCAAGGGGGCTACGTCCCTGGTTGTGCGCTATACATGATATAAGTTGGCATCAGTTCGAATTTATTCGAGTTCTTATTTTCCCAAAAGAAATTCAAGTTCCCAATTTCAGCCCCGCAGCCCCCCTCCTTAGTTACGCCCCTGTCAGGGTTTATTTATAAGTTTGGGCGATTTGGGCGAGTTGAGTCGACGAAACTTGCGACTTCAACCATGATAAACCTGGTAACACTGGATGAGCCCATTGTGGAGGTACTATTCGTTCTAATGGAAAATCAAGTGTTTCCAGGAAGCAAGGGAGAGGTTTCCTATCAGTTGAATTTTTTTTTATCATTAAGGTGGTGCTTCGGAAAATGAGTAGGTAATTTCGAAAAAGTTGATTTTAAAATAAAGAAATGAAAAAATAAATTCTAAATGCTCTCAAACAAAGTCTCTAAAACAATATATTATAATTTCAAATTATTTTGTTGCGTTAATTATATCCTATTTTCCTTGGCAGTGTTTTTCTCAAAAATAATCCAACAAAATAATTTGAAATTATAATATATTGTTTTAGAGACTTTATTTAAGGGCATTTAGCATTTATTTTTGCAATTTTTTAATTTTTTTATTAAAAAATCAACTTTTTTGCATTCACCAACTTATTTTCCGAAGCACCGCCTTAATTCATTAATGATAGAAATCTTCGAATAAATAAAATTAGTATTTTCTACATTTTTTTCAATTTCAATTTATTTCAATGTTTTTTAATGAAAATTCAAAAAAATGTTTGTTAAAAATTGATATTTTTCATCATCTCAAATTCTTAATATTGATTATTATAATATAAAAATTGCGGTGTTATGCGTCGTGTATGCTTGCACGCTTTGAATTAATTTTTTCTCACGGATAATTTAATTTTAAAATGTACATGTTTAATAGGAAATTTAATGCTCTATAACTTCAATTATTACATTTTCATCCATAAAATCAACTGTTTTTGAGCAAAATATATAATATCGTGAAAATCCTATACCTTCCATTTAAAAATTTAAAAATACACATAACGCGCGTTAATAGCTCTGCAACGTGACGTCCTGACGTGAGAACTTCAAGAACCAATCAAAGTTCTGGATTTCGGCGTTGCAACATAGCCTGCAGATGTATGTCTATGGCCGAATTGAAATCAATGAGATTTATGCGCACGTTTCTCTCTTTTCCGAACGAAATCGCGCACGGTATCAAATAACACCGCATCGAGCGTAATTTTGAATCGCCTTCGTGAAATCGATGAAATGAATAATTTCCAAATCGTTAATTAAACAATGTTAATTCATATTCGGTAATATTTTTAAATTTTCGTTTACTCTGTTGTATTCTATACTCCTTGAATGTATAATGTTTTGTTCATGTTCATCATTCAGGTAGCGTTTACGACTTTCCTATATTGAAAATGGAAGTATCCTAGCGAGCACCGAGAAATATGGCTCAATCCGAAGAGAAAAACAGCACCTTTTCGGCTTGGTTGTCGGATAAATTGAATCTTTTGAAAATCGACGAAACTGTTTACCTAAATTACATCCTTTCAATTCTTGAAGGCGAGGAAAGTCGTGAGGAGAAATTGGATATTTTGAAATCCATATTAGTGGATACCGGACCTTCGGTAAGAACTTTTAAAATCTCTATAATTTTTAGTAAGTGATGATTTGATCTTTTTCTTATATCAATTAATGTTTCAGGAAGAATTCATAGAGAGTCACTGCAATGACATCCTTGATAAATGGCAAGTAACTTTGATCAACGCTTCTAAAGAAAAGAAAACTGAAAAAGTAATAGAAAATGTTGATCAGAAGTTGGCTAGGTTGTTGGAATCGAATGTCCGTTTGGGTGAACAAACTCATACCTGTAATTATACAGACGAACAGTTGAAAATCAGAGAGGCCATTTTATCTCAGTATGGTCATGTGAGTAGTCAAGTTTTCCCAATTTCAGAATCATTTTGTTTTACTAGTGATAATCTGAACACAGATTGATTAAATTTTGAAATTTTACTCACAGGCTGATGATCCTGATGATGAGTTTGAAGAGGAAGAAAACGATATTGATCTCGAAAAAAATACCAATGCAGCTGCAATACATCAAGCTGAGAAAGAAAAACGTGAAAAAGCGAAACTTGAGAATCAAAAAAAGAAGGAAAGGGATAAATTAGAAAGGTACGAATCATTAATATTGTTTCCTAGCTTTCTGTATTCGTTTACTACGAAAATTACATAAATAGTATTGAACGTTGCAGAGAAAAACAAAAATCAACGCAGCAAGAAAAAAAAGAAGCGAGAAGAAAACGCGCACAGAAAGTCGAGCATCATAGAAAATAACCTTGTAGGTTATTGGTTGTATTTTGAAAATGTTCAGTTCGATTTTTTTTTACCAAGTTCAATATCATTAGTTTTATAATTTATTATTTACTTCTTATAATTTCCGTGTATATTCATTTTAAATAAAAAATATGCAAATCATCGAATAGTTACAGTTTACTACTAATTCATATTGTATTGTAGGGCTCTATTTAATGAATTAATACGAACACCTATTTTAATGTCGTTTTGGTGAATTCGAAGAGCGTTGATTTTAAGAAATGAGTGAACAATCATGATGCACCACATGAAAAATATTAATTGCGATACAAATTACACTTCAACATCACTACAAATCACATTCAAGTCGTATAAAGAAATAATACTGCACAATTCAAAACTAAACATCAAAAATCAACTTATTTACAATCTATGAATTAAAAATGCATTTATGTAAGATTTACTTTAAAAAAATCCAACATTCAGATTACAAATAAACTTGGGAAAAACAAAGAATGCTATGAAATATCGAGCTAAATCAAGATCACTCACAAGAAGTAGTTTTAAAATTACATATAAAATTTTATTATTTTTGTGACCATGATATCGAATGCTGATTCGATGAGATATTCTACGAGAATAAAAAGACATAATTTCTTTACATTTCAAACTTTTTCTCCTTTCGTTTCTGATATTATACTTATTACGTACATACCTAACATTTAAATTAAGAGATAAAAACTTTTCGTTAGATTTTACCATGTATTAAATAATTAAAATGCGAATACTTTGATTACACTAAAGAAAAATGGCTTTTAAAGATATGGTAGGTCGTTAATATCGAGAAGCCTTGTTCAGCTGTTAATATACGGGAGTTAAATCTAATGTAAGACTTTGTAAGATGTTGTTTCGATTAATTCGTGAGGATTTTATGATTTGAATAACCATCGCTTTGCAATCCATGCATACTATCATCTCCAATCCTTTTAATTTTTCTGCTTTCGATGATCTCCCGAATGATCTTCCTTGACTAAATCTTCTGCAAATAAATAGGAATAAAATTAGGTCTACTAATTGATCACAGTATACGCTTTTAGTCTGGTTTTTCTGGCATAAAAACCTATACAAACGTACTCATGAAAAAACTCTTTATGATAATTCTTTTTTTCCCGCGAATAGAATATTACCAATTCGGCATTCGGTAGTTCTCAATGATTCCTGGGAGATGTAATTGCTTTGAACATATTTTTTACACGAAATATGTAAAGACTTTTTTCATTCCAAAAGAATATATATTTTAGATTGGGTTACCTAACCTCTGTCTTCCTTTTGCTGAATATGTACTTTTTCATATAGTTAAGAAAAATTCGAAGTGTTTTCATTAATCAACTAAATGTCGCATTTTTTCAAGAATTCATGATTTTCAGTTTTTTTATTTCAAATATTAGAAAGGACGATCTGAACCCAGTACCTACAACGTACCAACCCGATCTCGATATCCTATTTTCATTGGCAGTATTTTTCTCAAAAGTAAAGCAACTAAATGATTTAAAATTATAATATATTATTTTAGAGACTTTGTTTCAACAGATTTAGAATTTATTTTTTCAATTTTTTCATTTCTCTCTACATATTAAAATCAAAAAGGAAATCGGTTTTGAGATGCGCGCGCATCCTTGTTATGAATAGCAGGTATAAAACGTATATAAAGGATAGCACGTATACAAAGGAAAAAAAAGTAAATTTTAATAAAAGCTTTGTACATAGGCGAGAGCAAGGGTAAAGTTGTAAAAATGTTTAATATGGCTGGTATACAAAGGTATAAAGGGACAAGCCCATCCTAAAAGGAAAAACTCTTCGTGCGGGTAACAAATAAGAATAAATTGGGTTGTGCAGTTTGGAATGTAGCAATACTCATCTGATAAAATGACTGTTTTTTCTTCATTTAACTTTTATTGCGAGCCCCGAAGGAGCGAGTAGGCACTAGTCTTTATTAAAAAAACAACTTTTTCGCATTTAACAACTTATTTTACGCAGCACTGCCTTAAAAAAAAAGAAATAAAGCAAGCAAAAACCCTCATAAAAAAGAGAAAAAGTAGTTGTGGGTAGGATTCGGAGAGCCTGCTAGGCTGCTACCTACTAATGCGCTGTGACGTCACGAGCCATAGAAGAAGAAAGACTATAAATGCGACAACACTGCGCGCGCTGAACACGAGGGGGGAAGAGACAACATGCGAGTGGGGCGCATATCAGTGAAAGAACCAGTTGCGGCGCAGAGACTGTATTATTATATTTGGATGATACATGCGATATTGTTATTGTGCTCATAATATTGTTAGATGTAGATAATTTCCCTGTTTAATACGTTAAANGACATAAGAAATGCAGAGATGTTTAAACCGAACAGGTTTTTTTCTTTTCGGGTTATGGTTACGGGTTAGGGTTATGCTTTTTTATTTTTCGGGTTATGGGTTCGGGTTACGGTTACTATTTTATCACGGATCGGGTAGTTATGGGTTATGATTAAACGGAAATTATTTTTCGGGTTACGGGTTATGGTTTCGGGTTTTCTTTTCTTTCCAATTTTCAACACGTCCCCCTCCTGATTTTTTTTATTTTTTCAGCCTTCAGCCATGTTTAGGGAAGCCAAATGTCAAAGTTACTGTAACTGTAACTAGCATCGCAAGAAAATTCAGAAAATTATTGACTATTGTACCAATTTGCCTCAACAAAGAGATCTGTATGCCTGTATGCTGTATCTTTATGCAGCTTACAATTGGTGGAAATGAAAAATAGGTACTGAAAAGTGAAAATTGAATTTTATAATTTAAATATTTTATAAATTGGTAATTAAAAAAAAAAAAAAAGAAATTATAAATCATTGATCCTCATTCCTCAATTCAATATACCTATCAATACTATTGTTCTTTTCAATTTCTCACAAGTTTTTCATTTTGAATTTGAAATGGGTACTGGGTGGTGGGTATCTACTGGGTTGGCAGCCTGGCAGATGACATTTTGCTTTGAATATAATTTATGAGTAGAAAATAATTCTTTAATCAATTCAACAATGAATCAGTAAAATAATTAATAAAATTATAACTTTTTGTTCATTTTTTATATTTTAATTACTGAAACAGTACTGGTTAACCCTCAAAAAAAAAAAATACAAAGAATACAAAAAACGAAATATAAGCTAACAGCTAATAATAACAAGAATCGAAAATAATTGAAATATTAAATTAGTTATTACGGGTGATTTACACACAGAAGGGCTTACAATGACCAAAAAAATACTAAAAATGGAAAGATGAGAAAACCCTTAAAACCCGAAAAAAAAATTCAGGTTATGGGTTCTGGTTATGAATGAGGAATGTTGTGGTTTGGGTTATGGGTTTGGGTTAGAGTTACATATATTTCAGAAAAGAGTGGGTTAATGATGGTTAATTACTGAAATGATGGGGTTTTTTCAGGTTATGGGTTATGGTTATGGTTACGGTTAACATCTCTGAGAAATGAAATAAATTGATTTTAAATTAAACAAATTGAATTAAAATTATTTCAAAAAATCAAAATATAAAACTTGAATTAAAAAATATTATTATTAAAATGACCGAGAAAATTGTATAGTTTTTATTATACTAACCCTTAAAATTTTAAATAATTATACTTTAAGTTTGACTTTAAAATGAATTTGTCGATGTTCATTCTTCCATTCGGTAAGTTACCGAAATTACATAACGTGAATAACGTAATATTACCAGGCTCATATTATGAAGTAGTGATTAGTAGTCTGTGTGACATTATAGCAAAAACCCTATTGCCAGGTCCAGCGGACCTCGCTTGTTTATTCTTATACCGTGCGCGCAAGTAATGACTTACACACCAGCGCAAAAATGTTCCAAAACCAATTCATGCAATTTTGAAATAAATGTTATAACAGCAAACTGAGGGTTTATTTATATTTTTAAATAATTTAGTAACATAAATAAATTAGAAACGGGCATAAAAGACCATTTTAAAACGTGTGATATTATTTTTTAAAGATTGAAAAACCGATCTTAATACATTTTTGCGCTGGCGTGTAAGTAATCATTTGCGCGCATGGTATAATGTTATCTGAATTATAAACATAATTTAAGGCATTCGGAACGAAGCTCGACTGTTGGTAACTGCTGGCAACGCAGCGATGCGTATGCCATTCATTGTTGCCAACCTATAGAATGTAGAATAAAATGTGAAGTGCCTTTAAACCATCAGTGTAGGGTTGGTTACTATAAAAAAATTCTCTGTTAAATAATCACCCTAACAGAATACCAACAAAAAACCAGAGGTGTTCCCGCTCACGCGCTCATTATGCGTGAGCGGGAGCGCGCTCACGAGCGAGAGCGCATTTCGTGAGCGGGAGCGGGAGCGCGCTCATTTTGTATGAGCGGGAGCGAGAGCGCGCTCATTTTGTATGAGTGAGAGCGAGAGCGCGCTCATTTTGTATGAGCGAGAGCGAGAGCGCGCTCATTTCATATGAGCGGAAGCGAGAGCGAGCTCATTTCGGCTTATGCCAAATGAGCGCGCTATTAAGTTACTAATGAGAAGAACTAGTATAGGTTATTGTTATTGACTTCTAATAAGTTATAATTTTAATTTTTAACTCCATTAAATATTGAGTTGTGCTTGAAATAAAGTAAATAAACATGTTTTAAGAACATACAACGTAATAGTTTAGTAATTTTATATTTTGAGCGAGAGCGTGAGCGAAACTGCGCTCATGAGCGGGAGCGGGAGCGGAACTGCGCTCATGAGCGGGAGCGAGAGCGCGCTCATTCTTTAAGAGCGGGAGCGGGAGCGCGCTCATTCTTTAGGAGCGAGAGCGGGAGCGCGCTCATTTTTTAAGAGCGGGAGCGGGAGCGCGCTCATATTTTTCGTGAGCGGGAACACCTCTGCAAAAAACATACTCGCGATAGTGAACATCTTTTTCTTTTTGTTAGTACATAGTACGTTCTCCAATCGCATTTTCAAACGACAAGTTAAGCAGGCTATTCATTTAACAAAAAATGGGGTGGGTCAACTGAGTTCAGGCGGTTAATGGTTATAATGTTGTAAATGTTTTTAATGTTGCTTTTGTCGACGCTTTTTTTTTCGTCTTTGCCGCTTTCAAAAAATATGCTACATCACATTCTCGCTTCGACCCTAATAAATTATTATTAATTATATTGTCTAAGTGACGTTTGTAGAAATTCCGCCAATGGTTAAATTTTACTTCGTTCTGTCTTCGTTTTTTAGGTTGGATAAAATCACGAAATAAAAATATATTTTTCAATATCTGTATTCTAAGATCAGTTTGTATAAGTTGTCACGCTATGTATTTACTTCCTTTTCGACTGTACATTATTCAAAAATCGTCATTTTGATTGAAGAAAAATCTCATAAAGTATACGTAGTCAAATAATTCCACGTTTAGAACAGCGAATCTATTTCAAGCTTATATATTTGGTGTTGAGCTGGGTGTTGATCGAAATACGATTTCAAAGGTTTAATAAAATGACTTCACCGACCGTTTCACATAGCAAGCCCACTCACTATAATAACCATTTTTTATTTATTTATTTAGCGTTTTATGTGGTATCAACGACCTTCATGTATTCTTTGGATACTGGCGATATGACACTAATATGCGCAATGAAAGCCGGAATAAATTAACGAATATTTAGCTGTTTCTTTTCATTTATTTAAAAGCGTTTATTATTTTTTGAAATTCAAAATTTAAATAAATTTTTAACTCGCTCCAGTACGGGTGAAAATAGCAAACAACACCGCCAGATGAGCACCTTTATAAACTATTTTGAATGAAACTTCATCATGTTTCATCAATTCCAAAACTTACAATTACCTACCGAAATAGGCTCTGTAAGCTCAAAAAAGTATTTCTTCGATTTTAATAAAAATTCAAAAAATTTATAGTTTCCTCCAATATGCTTGAAAAAAGTAGACAACTCATTCATAAACTGTTTCAAATGACTCTCAACCAAATCTCAACTTTTCCAAAAATTACCAACCAAAATGGCCCCCTTATACTCAAAAAAGCTTTTTTCATTTTTTTTCAAAGGGTATACCCGGATAAGGGATGATCTCGGCTCCAAGCGTTTTTTAGCTCCTATATACCCCTCAGGTGGTGTTCCTAGACTACAAAAAAATTTTCACATAGTTTTGGACCCCTACCCCTCCATTACTGTTCCATACCTATTTTACTGATCATTTTTTCACGAATTTTTCATGTCAAGCTCTTTCGAATGAGCTGTTTCCAAATACTTTAACTCGATTGTTACTCTAGATGATTATTAATAAAAAACTTTCTGGCTCCTTTTTGAACATTTATATGAGTGATAAATTCGTATATACCAGTGGGCTATTTATGTGTATGTATCATTAATCTATGCTAATACTAAACATATTTTTTGATTTTTTTTTTTTTTTTCAAACTGAATTTTATCCGTGATTTATTTCAACAATATTAGCCGCGGATACAGAATTTTCATTTGTTTTACTTGATTTTGTTACAATACAGCATATATTTTGGGAGGTACAAACTTAACTGAAGGCTGCATTATATAATTGGCCACGTGCAAAAGCATTTGACCCCCACAAAATCCAAAATTTGGATTTGGGATTTATTTATAGTTGAGGCATGTTCAGTTTTAACGGGGAAGTATATCGCTTCATGATTTCGATTCCTGACTTGGCTGCTGTAAATTTAAAATTAAATCTAGGGATTAAAAAAGTTTTGGATGGGGTATCGGGTTTGTTGGTTCATTTACAAATCCCTCTTCAAATTTAAGTTTCGAATCAATATACAGACAGCCCCAATTTTTACAGTTATGATAGTACGCGGGGATATAGATTTAAAACCTATATTAGGTAGATTTTTCGTAATAATTTTAGGTTTCTTTTATATGTGTTGAAATTCATAACAATTTATTAATCTCGCTTCGAAATTTGTTTATATTGTTCTACCTGGTTGGTTTTTTTTTTAATGATTGCAATTTGTACATAATTAATATCGCTTCGAAAATTATTTTATATTGTTACAGATATCTTTTTAGCTGGGTTTTTAACTTGAAAACGATAGCTATTACAGCCTATCTGATTTGCGAAAGGAAAGTCGGGGTAGAGTGGGGTCTTCAAATCATTGGGTTTCAGACCATTCACAATCATCTGGCAAATTTCAAACTTTTTGGTATACATATTTTTTCCCTCACGAGTAACGCAGGCGGGTATTTATA
Source organism: Phenacoccus solenopsis (assembly GCA_009761765.1). Classification (NCBI taxonomy): domain Eukaryota; kingdom Metazoa; phylum Arthropoda; class Insecta; order Hemiptera; family Pseudococcidae; genus Phenacoccus; species Phenacoccus solenopsis. The sequence continues at coordinate 102,003 of VFXL01000289.1, read as the reverse complement.
AAATTCGCTCAAAATTTGGTGAAAGACTTTTCTTACAAATGGGAAAAGTATATTATTTTGTGTTTTCGATAAATTTCAAAATGATGAAAGACTCAAATTTTGAGGGAGAGGCAGTAGAGAGCAAAATAGCTCAAATTCTTTGCTATTGATTTCATATGTAAGAGTGCGTCATAGATACCAACATATCTCAATTTCAGCTTCATAAGTGCATTTTGAGAGAAGTTAGGCCAGATAAAGGCTTTTTGAATAAGTTTTGAGTCATAAATTTTCTTGAATTTTCTATATCTCTTCACTAAATCGACCTAGAAATGTCAAACTTTGGGTGTGAGGTTAGTTGGTGACCAAAATATGACTCCTTGCATTTTGGTCAAAATGAATCCAAAATGACGAATTATAAAAATTTAAGTAGAGCTTGAGGAGCCTCAAATTATTGAAAATGTAATTAATATGAACTCATACGATTATTGGAAATAAAAAGCAAACTATATCTTAAATTCATTTTCACACATAATACTGGAAGGGAGAAGGAGGGGTTATCGACGTCAAAATGTGGTGGAGGTACATGATAGGTCGGAAAATTTTTTATTGGGGTGTCAAATGATAAAATGAGCTTACATGACTAACCTGTTCTGATTTTAGCTTCTCAAATGAATTTGGAGGGAAGTTGGAGCAAAAAACTAATTTTAGAGGGGAAATTGCTTCAGGAAATTTCATGAATTTTCCATATTTCCTCACCAAATCGACCTAGCAAAGTTAAACATCGTGTGTAAGCTAAGTTGATGGCCAAAATATGATCTCTTCAATTCAGGTCAAAACGGATGCAAAATGGGGGATCGTCGAAATTTGAAGATATTTTGAAGAGTCTCAAGAATTGTAATTTGAGAAATATGTGTTCATATGATTATCGCATAGCATAAAATAATGCATTTGTTCTAAATTCAACTTCTTAAGCGGTTTTGGAGGGAATAGGGTAGGAGTTTTTAGACTTGGTATTAGTTGTAGCTTATATACTCATGAAGGAATTAACAACTTCATTTCCAAACCTAAACAAGCCCTACTTAAAAACTCACCTCCAGTAATGCTGCATGGTTGCTTATTTTTTTTTTATTCACCGTATTTTTCATAAGTCTGTGATAAAAAAAAAATTAAAAAAATCAGCTGCTCAATGCTGATGATGTGATGATAATAATACATATCTAAAATTTTTCAAAATACCTGTCGTCTCACTTTTTTTCATAGGGCCAAAGAATACATAATTTATGTATTTAAAAAAATTTCATTTGTTTTACCTTGACTGAAGCAATGACCTTTAGGAAAGTAAAATTGATTAAAAAAAGGAATATACCGAAGAAATGTTTCAATAATGGTTCATCTCCCTTTTTTTCCTATTGACAACGTGCAGATGTACGGTCTCTTTTTTTTCCATTAAAGGACAAAAGGCAGATTGGCGAGTTCAGTATAGATAGCATATAGGTTATACCCCACCAGTCCAACACCCCGCACTGTTATTTCATCAACTTCAACCAGTTGCGCGTGGTTCATACGTATTATGTTCTGCGCTTGAAATATGTATTTTTAATTTAGCATAATTTGAATACCAGTGATCACAACTTTTTGATATTTTTTTCAAGGTGTTCAGAATTACAAAAGCTATATTTCATTCGGTTACACTACAAAATTATTTTCATTACTTTTAATGGTAGAGCTTTGCAAAAGTTTGAATTGAAATTACCACGAAAGGGTTGAAAATAGATAGCAACATAAAGCGAACGAAATGTTCGATATTTTATTGGCTTTCCAAATGATGTATTCATAATTTTCCTAAATTTAATAGATTTCTCAGAATCGAAGGTATTTTGTCAAAAAGTCGGCATTTCTTTCATCTATAAAACAGGAGCGTAACTAAGTCATTCTTCACGCATCAATTCGAATTTATTCGAGTTCTTATTTTCCCAAAAGAATATAAAATATTGACTTCTACAAAAAATTCAAGTTCTCAATTTTAACGTTCAACAATTATAAATTTCCCAACTTTTCAAAACACCTGGGGGGAACTTCCCCCCATTCCCCCTTTACTTACGCCCCTGCTATAAAGTAATTATTTGATAATTTATAGGTTAAAATGAATAATAATAAAAATTTTTTATAAGTGGTTAAATCTGTTGAAACAAAAAATGTCTAATTGTCTATTAATGCCGATTTCTATAGTAAAACAAAAAATGTCTATATTACGTGTTGGTTGAAAATGTTTTACTTCGAATACGCATTAATAAGATTTCAATATAAAAAATAGTCCTCTGCCTATGAAGATGAAATGCCTAATAAAGAGAAGTTGAGAGAAGCTAATCAATTATCAACAAGTAAAGAAAAACCGAAAAAAATTGAAATCATATGGTAGTTAGAACACTTTTTGTTAACAATTACTTAGCGAGACGATTACTCAACAAAATAATACATGTATATGACTTGAGGCTTACAAAAAAATCATTAAGTGACTCAAATGAATTAAAAAAAGCTGAACTCCACAAAGAAGAAATTATTATTATTTTTAGAAAAAGAAAGGTGTTCTTTTAGGGGATGGAGGTGAAAGCGCAAGGCTTGATTTTTCCTTTATGACTTTCTTCCTCCTCAAGAACCAATCTGATTTTGACGAAGTTTTGGGTTTCCGTTCCAATCAACGTGTGGAAAGTCTAAAATCCAAATTCAAACCCCCAAATTCAAAATGGGGGGAAGTAGGATAAATTTTGAATAAAGTTCTTCTAAATTTCAAAATTTTCATTTTTGAGGTACCCTTACCCCTCAACTTTGACTCGAAAATAAGATTATAAAATGAAAAATGAACGAAATGTCGAGAATTTCATCCTCTTTAAAGTGGTATACAAAAGAACGCGATTACTTTATTTTTCGAGAACATACAAGGTAAAAAGTTTAAAAAACCAAAATTTTCAAAATTCATCTCAAATTTTTGGGGCTTTAGGGTCGAAGCGGTGTATTAATTTTCTTTTTAAATTTAAAAGCGAAAATTAAAATTATTAATATCTGAAAAGTGAAAAAAATCATTAGGTAATATGATACGTTTTTCGCATTTGGCGGTCCACGTCATTTCTAAATCCCAAAACCGAATATGTAAGGTAAATCTACATGAAAAACTACATTTAGGATATTCTTAAAAACTGATCGTTTTTCGTTATTAAGGTATTTTTTACAGTTGAAAATTTCGAATGGCCAAAGCCTCATGAAAGAGTGAACCAAAATTGTTCAGAGTTCCATTTTAGGTGCACTGCTATGATACCTCATTTTGAACGAAATGAAAAATTCATGAAAAAATAGCAATAAAATTGGTGTGGAACAAGAATGAAGATGCATGGGTACTTGGTGAAAATTTTTTTCTGAGGGGCATATAGGAGCCAAAAAGCGTGTAGGGCCAAAATCACCCCTTATCCGTGCATAGCCCTTGAAACTCAATTTACAAGATCTGCTTACAAACATCAGTATTATCATCATCTGCACCTAACGCCAGTTACTCACGATATTATTACATTATAGAAAAAGAAAAGTACCTTCTCAAATCACTCTCATACTTCTTTTTAGTTTATAAATTAGCAATATCTAGTTTAGTCAAGTTTTAAGGTGGTGCTTCGGAAAATAAGTAGGTGAGTGAAGAAATGAAAAAATTGGAAAAATAAATGCGAAATGCTCAAACAAAGTCTCTAAAACAATATATTATAATTTCAAATCATATTTTCGTTGCGTTATTTTGAGAAAAACACTGCCAATGAAAATTATATCCTTAAGAAACTGAGTGAACGCAATAGTGGATTTACTTTAAAAGTAAAGTCCGCTAAAAAATAAAAACAGCTACGTTATAATACATATGCCCGCTATCTAGCGTTCAGTTATGTTACATAGTTGATGAAACCTGAAACTAATTTTTGGTAACATAAGAATAATTTGTGTGCATGCACTGCTTTTCCATGATGCAAGAGAAATTTTCGTTGTTCTGAGTAGGAGGGGTTGGCCTCCCTGCATTATCATTACGCTCACCCTCGATGCGTGTTACTACTTTCACAATACTCGTAGTTTTAGAGTCGAGCTTCGTTCCTAGAGCCATAATTTAACTTTGAGATTCAGTGTTGTGAATTTTATAACGCAAAAATACAAAATTGAATTTTGAAACCAATTGAAACCAATTCGTGAATTGGTTGTTATAGTTTCGGTTTTTTTTTTTTGGAAATTCAAGTAAATGATTGTTGTGATGGTGGTATTTCTAGTGGAAAATCATATATTGTTATGGTGTTTTTGATAATTTTCAAACTTTTCTGTTAAGATTATTGTTTTGTTGATGGTTTTTATTGTGGTCATTAGTTGTGATTCTTTTTGGTGATTGTATCAGAAATGTTTCAAATGGTTATGAAAACCCTTTTAAATTTTCAAAACATACGGTTGTGGTGGTTTTTGGTGGTTGTGGTTTTTAACCCTGATAAAATTTAGTGATTCATCATTGGTACATACAAAAATTGATCTAGATCTAATAGCGAATATTTGTGGTTCACTATTAGTGAAATGGGTTTTGTAAGTTTTAATAGATGATCGGAACATTTCTGACATAACGGTTGAAAAATGAATATAAATTTACGAAAATTATCCCCTTTTTACAGTGAATATTAGTGACTTGGAGTACCATTCAAAATATATTTGTAGAAGTGCGTGAATAATGAAATTGGAATGCACTTTTCTTGGTTCATTCATTCAATTTTCAGTAAAAAACGGGTAGTTAAAAAACATAAAAACGACAAAAAATTTTATCACAGGTCCTTGTCGTTCTAAAGTCATGGTAAGACATTAGTCCAGCGTTACCAACTTAGTTCAACGCTTTGACTATATACTAGATGGACCGAGTTACGTGTAGGAAAACTGCGGTGAAACATTACATGCATCTGAGTCGGAACACTCGTTGCAACTTTATATCTTGCGCATGCCTGAAGTCCTTTATCACATTCATGTTATTCTGATTTTAAGCAGTACTATCGATGTTCCCTTGCCGCACTATTAGCGGGAAATAAATTTGCGCATGCGCGTTTTGAATTTAGTCACGAGTGTTCTGAGAAAATCTGTGTAATGTATCACCGTTTTTGGGTTGGCATTTACTTGTTGCTAGCTCGGACCATCTAGTATATAGTCAAAGGTTCAACGTATCATCTTAAAATTAGTTATTTGAGGTCAAAATGATCCACTACTGGAACACAGTTCACTACTGGTACATTTACCTTATATGAAAGTAATAACAGAACAGGGCCTATTCTAAGGCGCAGCTGCGCAAATTTTGCGCAGTTCCAAAACAAAATTTGTGTAGTTTCGAAAAACAAAATCAATGATCAGTTAAAAAAAATTGTTATAGTGAAATACAATTTTAATTTTTTTAATTTAAACAAACGATTTGGTTTTTTTTTGTAAGATTTCTTCTGTATTATTTCCACTCGCTGTCTCCTCCTCTTTGAAAATGTTGTGTTGCGTCAACGTTGCTGAAGGCAGTTCAGTAAAAAGTGATTTTCTCTCCACGTTAACTAACGTTTTTTCACTTCATGGGTTGGCAACGCTCATGCAGTTAAAATTAATTTTTCATTAAATTTTTAAGTTTTGAAATGCTTCCATTTTCAGTTCATACTATAAATTTTCGGTTGAGATTTTTACAGTACTTCGAGTACTTACAAAAAATCCTTAGAATATGCTCTGAAAAAGAACAAAAGGAAACCAAGGAACATAATAGCAACTGGATTTTTCGACTTTTTGTAATTTGCCATTAGATATATTTCAGTTAAGCCTAATAATAATTGGAATGGTTCCAACATATCTCAAGGTTTTAAAATAATTATGAAAGCTTCCTTATTCTTATTCATTGACGAATATTTCACCATTTAGTTACATATAATATAGGTACGAAATACATATACAATTTACTTATTAGAAATAAAAATATTCACTTTGCATCTTCTTCCGTAGCGTTTCATTGTTCATATTCAACGATTGAATACTATAAGGATTCTCTGCTATCACACTGAGTTTATCAAAAAAAGATATCAAGCACTCGCATACAGCCCTGCGGATCCATTCTAAAAATAACAATAATAATAATAATAAAATTTAAACCATACAATAAATGTTACAATTTTTATAAAATACAAGACGTTAGATACTACCCGTCCTACGGATGAACAGTTTCTTGTTCGATATGTAGTATAATATGATGAAGAACCATTAAAAATATTACATGAAGAGACGAGGCGAGGCAAAGAAGCTGTATTAGTAGTATAAATGAAACAAAAAAAAACGTAAGCAGTCATGTAGCATTACTGGAGCTGAGTTTTCAATTGGGGCTTGTTTAGGTTTGAAAACACTGCTATAACACCTTCATGTCCACAGGCCAAACCCAATATAGAGTCTAAAAACCCCAACCCTATTCCTTCCAAAACCGCTTAAGAAGTTAAATTTCGAACAAATAGTATTTCTTGCCATGCAATACCTAATGATATAAACACATATTTTTCAAATTATAAATACTTGAGCCTCCTCAAGCTCTACTCAAATGTTGATAATACGACATTTTGGATCAGATGCCGGGCGCCAATTTTGATGAAACTTAAATGGTAACTAGGTACTCTTTAGAAACTTTCATGGTCAAAGTTTCAGACCCCCTCTCGTTTTTTAGAAACAAATTTTTAATTTAAAAATCAATTCGAATTTTTCAATCATGCAATAGTGGACTGATTTTATTGAAAATTTAGTATGTTGTACTATTTCATAGGAGGTCTCTTGGAAAAAATCGGCAACACCCACCATGATTTTACCCCCACCAAAGACCAAGATTCAGCGCAAAAAATCCTGTAATTTGACACCAATTTCAACCTTCAGTGTTTTTGGTCGAAAATTCATGAAAATTGTGAACTTTTGAGCTTTCGCAATGCTTAAAAGCAGAAGCTGTGGATGGGCAGACCGTCGGTTTTCGAAGTTGGGGTACATATATTAACTTTTGGACCGGTCCCAGCTTTCAATTATTTCGGCCCATTTTCGACAGATTCGCCTTATGGAGTGTACCAACATGTGAACCGTTGTCACTTTTAGCCATTTTTCAATATGGCGTACCCGAGTGAAAAATCTGAAAAAATTCCATTTGATTTGGAAGTTAAGGGGGTATCTAAAAATATCGATTTCATAATTGTGCCAAAGCGTTATCATGGTTAAAAAAATTTAATTTAGTTAAAAAGCGGTCTTAGGTGGGGGTAAAATCATGTTGGGATTGCCGATTTTTTCCAAGAGACCCCCTATGAAACAGTACAACATACTAAATTTTCAATAAAATCAGTTCACTATTGCATGATTGAAAAATTCGAATTGATTTTTCAATTAAAAATGTGTTTCTAAAAAACGAGAGGCGGTCTGAAACTTTGACCATGAAAGTTTCTAAAGGGTACCTAGTTACCATCCAAGTTTCATGGAAATTGGGCGCCGGGCATGATTCGCCATTCTTATCCTCCTATGCCCTTTCCTATAGTAAATTCATTTTTAAAAGCCGATTTTACTCAAACTATTCACCAAATTCACTTAGGAATGAAAAATTGGGAAAAGGTTAGTCATTTGCGCTCATTTTATCATATGATGGCACAGTACAAAATTTTCAGTCTTTCATGTACCATCACTATATTTTCGGAGCGATCTCCTTCTCCCCTTCAATATTATATACGGAGGTGAATAGGGGAAACTGTATACTGCTTATTTAAAAATCATATGAGTTCACCTTATGTAATTACATTTCTATTAATTTGAGGCTCCTCAAATTACGCTCACATTTTTACAATCGCCGTTATGGATCCAAATTCATGAGGCCATATTCTGTTCATCAACTAACCCTACATACAAAGTTTAACCTTTCTATGTTGATTTGATAAGGAGATATGAAAGATTCGAGAAATTTTATGATTAGAAGCATCATTAAAAAGATGAAATTTGAGTGGTACACATTTTGAAGTGCACAGAAAAAACAAAAAATCGTTTTTTCGCATTCTTAAGAAGAGTTTCACACAAAGTTTTGAGCGAGCGAATTAATACCCACCCGCTTTATACGTGGGGAACAAATTTCATGACCTACAATTTCCTCAAAAACAGTTTTTTGCATCGACTCCTCTCCAAATCCACCTAGGAAAGCTAAGATTAGAAGTAGAATAGGTTAGGCACTTGAGCTCATTTTAATCTGATGACACCACAGTAAAAAACTTTCCACCTTTTATGTACTTCCACCACATTGTATGTTCGATAACCCCTCCTTGCCCTCTTCCACATTATGTATAGAGGTGACCTGGGGATGTAGTGTCCCCAATAATCATATGAATTCATTTTAATTACATTTTTTTAAATATGAGGCTCCTCAAGCTCTACTAAAATTTTGATAACCCACCATTTTGAAACCATTCTGACCCAAATTCAAAAAGTCATATTCTGGTTATCAACGAACTTCTTATATAAAGTTTGATTTTTCAAGGTTGATTTGGTGAGGAGATGTGGAAGATTTGAGATATTTCATGACTTTAAACCTCCTCAAAACGCTATTTTTTGCCAAACTCCCCTATAAATGCACTTGGGAAGCAAAATTTGGATACGTTGATGTTCGTGACTCACTCTTCTATATCAGATCAAAAACGAAAAATTCGAACTATTTTCACATTTGAGTGATTCGCCGTTTTGAAATGAATCAAAAAATGAAAAAAAGTAATTTTTTTCATTTTCAGAAATTTTCATTCATACCTGTCTGCACTACGTGAGGGACAAATATATATACCAGAAAGTTGGACATTTGCCAGATGATTACAAATGGGCTGAAACGCAAAGATTTAAAGACACCATCCTCTCTTCTCCCCTTCCCCCAAATCAGGTAGGCTGTAATAGTTGTCGTTTTTAAATTGAAAACTCAGCTAAAAATTAAACAGAAAATATGAAATAAACAGGTAAGGTATAGAAACTTGTTTATTAATATAGGTATGTAAATAGAAAACCGAAAACCAATACTCTATAGCACCGTTCCTTCAATATGAAATCACACACAAATAATCGTTAAGATTAAATCCGAAAAGGAGGAAAGGATGCAGTCAGTGTGCCTAGTAAAGGAACGTTGGTAGTGTACAAGATTAGCGAGATGACTGACGTGTGACGTGAACTACCCACCAATAGAGTATTTTATAATGACTGGTCTATCTTCTAATTGGTCATACGTCACGTGTGTAACAACTAATCAGCAAGTTAGAATGTGGTAAATTACACTAAGGGCTAAACCTTGGACAAAATGTGGTGGACTCAAATTTTTTGAACTTATAAAAATTTAATATTTATGTGTCACTACTAACTCGTAAAATAAAAACACAAATCAGCCTGATGATTCAAATCACAAACGAATTTCAGTCGTTCACTGAAAACCCTTGACTATACATATATGGACTGCTACTTGCAGAGTAAATCGGCACATACAACATGTTAAGAGGCAAATCGGGATTTGCAGTGTTCCCATTGGTTCCCACTGTAAAAAATGATTTGTGATAAGTCCGCTGAGCCGCTGATTGGCTGATAGCATATTTTTTCAAGTATTGACGCATGCGCATTGTGAATCCCGATTTAGCTCTTATTGAAAATCACAGATGTTGTATGTGCCAAACTGTAATTTTTTACATGTGTGGTAGCAGTCCATATATGTATAGTCAAAGCTGAAAACTTAACGATATTATTTAGGAAGGTAGAAATGAAACTACCTACATTTTATCACATTCTAGCCTTATGATTGGTCATTACGCGCGTAACATATGACCAATCAGAACCCAGACCAGTTACTATAATAACCCTATGCCCGCATCTTTGACCATATACTAGATGGACCGAGTTACGTGTAGGAAAACTGCAGTGAAACATTACAAGCATCGGAGTCGGAACACTCGTTACAACTCCATATTTGCGCATGCCCAAAGTTCTTTATCACTTTCTCATTACTCTGATTTAAAGTCGTACTTTCGATGTTCTGTTGCCATACTATTTGCGCATGCGCATTTAGAATTCAGTTATGAATGTTCTTAGAAAATCTGTGTAATGCTTTGACTATGTACCCCTGGACCGCTCGAACTCGTTGTTTAGAATAGCACAAATTTCTGTCGATATCAAGTGAACGCTCTCAGACCAAAATGCCTCTGCGCATGCGCGAGTTCAAAGTTATCAATATTATTTTGAGTTTCGAGTATAACAAGTTTAACTGGTATCAGCTGCTCCTGTTGTTATCTTCAACTCACGCATGCGCAGACGCATTTTGATCTGAGAGTGTTCACTTGATAACGACAGAATTTTTCTTTACAGTTCGGGCGGTCGGAGGTATATAGTCAAAGGTGTAATGTATCACCATTTTTGGATTGGCATTTACTTGTTGCTAGCTCGGTCCATCTAGTATTTATAGTTGAAGGCCCGCATAGAGTTCTGTTTGTGCTGCGGATTATATATCAATTAGTGCGGTGCACTGCGGTCACAGTATACATAAACAATATATATATATATATACGTAAATCTATCAAGGTGAGATCCGATTAAAAACTGGGCAACCTGAGATCCGACTCAAAATTTACAAATTATGGAATATATAGGAAGGGTAATTGCATGCTTATTTATAGCATCTGATACATAACCACCATAGAGGGGTAACAAATTCTTAAAATAAATTATTTGAGAAGTTTTGAACAAGGTGAGATCCGTAAGTAAAGTATGGAAAGCTGAGATCTTATACACATATACAACCATTTTTGACAATAACGTTTCGATAAGTCGAGATCCAGCAACGTTGCCATAAATATTGTATGTAATTTCGTGTATTTTTTTTATTTTATTCAAATCTAATAAAGTATACTTTATTTGAGACAAATGTTCATGTGGACAGTAGGCTAGCAAGTATTTACGTATTAAATATCTATTTTTTTTTCTATTTTTTGAGCGATTATTGCATTTTGATGAACATGTGAAAAATTTTTATGCGTTCATTGTGAGAAGTGAATTTCGATGCAGCCTACTTTTGTAAAATTGAATAAACTATACATGTATAAAACATGGATTTGATGAAAGACGTAGGGAGGAAAGTGGAGAAGTGCACAGAAAGTGATTTACATGAATTTTGCTAAAAATACGGTTAGAGCCATTTTATGGAGTTTCTCAAATATCATTTTTTTTAATAACCTCAAAATAATGGTTCACAAATTTTGAGAGGAGCTGGAGAGAGGGCAAATTCCTTAAAATTTTCGTTTTTTTTCAGACGAAAAAGTAAGTTGCGGACTTTAACATATCCAAATTTCAGCCTCTTAAGTATTTTGAGGGGATCTAGGGCAAAAAACAGCTTTTTGAGGAAGTTTTGAGTTATGAAATTTCTTTAATATCTCATATTATCTCCTCATCAAATCAACCAAAAAGTTCAAATATTGTGTGTGGGGTTAGTTTGGCACTATGACCTTTTGAATTAGGGTCAAAATCAATCCAGAATGGCGGATTATCAAAATTTGAATAGAGCTTAAGGAGTCTCAAAAAACGAGGATTTGAAAAATATGAATTTGAATGATTAATAACGATGAGAAGTATGCTGTATGCTAATTTCACATGTGATTTTGAAGCGGAATGAGGAGGGTGGTTGTCCTCAACATTTTGTGGGAGTAAACGAAAAAACGAAAATAAACGGCTTTTGGAGGGGAAATCACAATGTGATATTTCATGAATCTCGCATATTTCCTCATCAAATTAACCTAGAAGGGTCAATCCTTGTGTGTAGATTTGATTGGTGTCAAAATATGAGCCCCTTGAATTTAAGTTGAAATCGATTGTAAATGGATCCCAAATAGCGTATGTCCAAAATTGAGTCAAGCTTGAGAAGCTTTAAGCAACTGAAAAGTATGAACTTTTCCAATTTTGGAGGACAAAAAATTCTACATATTTCAGATTAAACTTCTCGGTGTTTTTAGTACGGATAAGGGGTGATGAATATGGGCTATAAGTTTGAGAAGTTCACTTGACAATATTACCTCCAAATATAATCAAGCCCCGATTAAAAAGTGAGCTCCAGTGATGCGGCATGGCTGCTCACTTTTTTTTCATTTTCAAATAATCTAAGACAGTAGGAAGAGGTTCTCTGATTCAGATATTGAAGTTATATAGAAATGGAATTCACACCTCAATTTTTTTTTTTGGTCAAGTAGGTGTATCAAAATGAAATATATAATAAAATTTTGATTTTTCTGAAAAGAATTCTATATGAAGTTATCGAAAAAAATATAACAAATCAGCTACCTAAACAACCCAACAACAATAGAAAACCTGTTTAAATTCCTTAAAGCTACCAACCTCCTATCCAAAATCTAAACACCGCCTCTGGCCTTCGTTGCAGAATACGGCAAGTTAATGGAAAAAAGTAAAGTAAAGTTTTTAAAATAAAATAATTAAAAAATAAAACACAAAAGTTAAACTTTGTTCGTAAAGTAAATTCTTTAAAATTTGTATAGCATGGCAGTTTTCCCAGAATTATAATTCTATACATTTTTGCAAATTTTGAGGAAATACCTCTCTCCCCTCAGGGAATAAATGGGCATTTTAGAACAATTGCAGCTTTTATTTCAGGATTTATAGCGTAAATTATGTCAAGAAAAACAGCTAATAGTGAGTAATTTTTGAGACTTTAGAAAAGCATAAATACAAATGGGAAAACTTCAAGCTCCGCTCGACACGTGTTAATATTATTCTTAAGTTATGAAATTTTTAAAGGTTTATTTTGAGTCCAAAATGAATAACTTGAGGGGGAGTGAGCATGAAAATTCGACATCTTGAAATATGGTGCTACCTTAAGGGACAGTATAAATGTGTATTCGCTTTATGTATTTAAAACTTGATATTTAATTTTTTTCTTGTTTTTCTCCCTGGTTGTTAATTTTTTCCGGCAAAGTGAGCACGTGCTCTCGCAAATAATAACAGTTTTTAATTTTAAAGCTTTCGACACAAAAAAACTTTATTTTTAAATATCGATACATAACGCGTTTTCGGCAAACAGACCTTTTCAGTGCAATAATACAGTATCGATATTTAAAAATAAAGTGTTTTTGTGTCAAAAGTTTTTAAAATTAAATACGTAAAACAACACTGAAGAAAAACTTTTTTTCTTGAAAATAACAATTTTATGTGAATTTTAGCCATTCAAGAAGATTCGTTTTTTTTTTGCATCTAATTTTTTTATTCATAAGCTTGATTTTTCTACAATTTCTTCTTGTTTTTTTTTTTTCGAAAAATGATGATTTTTAGCATTAACCTCAAGGTTTGACATTTTTCTCGAATCTCATTTTATTTTTAGTTTTCTTAGAGATTACCTCAAAATTTGAAATATCCTGAATTTTGCTTCTCTTTTTCCTTTAGATTCAGCTTAAAGTTCGCGTTTTTTTTTTCGAATCTCAATTTATTTTTAGTTTTTCAAAGATTACCTTCAAGTTTAAAGACTTTCTGATTTTTTTTTCCATGAAGTCAGCTGGAAGTTCAAAATTTTTCTCGAATCTTGTTTTATTTTTATATTTAAAGTGCTTATTTTGTCAAAGTGTCTTAACAACATAAATAATTTTTACAAAATGATTTAAAATTTATTTTAAAGTATTTTACAGTTGGTAAACGGACTCTTGTTTCACACGATTATTTTCTCGTTGCTAACTGGAAGAGTTATCTTTAAGTAATTTAAGGTAGTGCAAAATAGACCTGTTTTTGATTTCATAACAAACACTTAATTTGATTTTATTTCAAAACGTCTTGCTGCCTAAAGTATAACGTATTCGTGATTCAATACCGAATATAAGGAACGGAAAGATGAGATCCGCGTTGTTGCCGAATGCGCGGATCTCATCTGTTTCGAAACGTAACACTTAGATATACTCTGGTAGAGCGCTCTCTGCAAAACAAACGCCGAACTGACTTCGTATATGTTGGCCGAAAAAATGGAAAGATGAGATCCGGGCAAAAATTGGGCAATGCATTCCTGATGGTATCCTGATGTCAAAAAACTCGATATGCACGCTAAGAAAGGTGAGATCCGATTTTGGATCTCACCTTTCCAAAACGGAGCTCACCTTTCCACGAAATGTATATTTTGGATCTCACCTTTCGGAAATATAAATCTACTATCTATAAAAATGTACTAGGAGTGCAACCCCCACTACATTCCTCGCTTTGCTTGGATTGCCTGTTTGATGTGACTCCTTCGAACAACATAACATGAATAACAATAATGAATGTGTTGTGTTTGTGTAACTTGCGTAACGGACGAACTAAAGCGACACGGCAGACGCCACGCCCATAACCTAGCAAGTAGAGTGGAATACGGCAACGCATAACGAACGCGTTGATTTTATACCGTGCGTCTAAGTGATTCGTGTACAATCAGCGAAAAAATCTCTTTTGTAATTATTTAAAATTGTTTTTTTCAAATGCAAAGAAATTGTAATGCAGTTGAAATGAGTTCATCGGTCTTAAAATTCATTAAGGTAATTTTAAAAATAATTTCTGATTTAGAAATGGTTATTTAACTCTCATTATGTTATCAACAAACTAAGATTTTTGCGCTGTGATTGTATCCGAATCACTTGGACGCACGGTATAATGAAAGAGGAGAAAAATCCCCGATAACAATAAAAATTACGTAATTGTTTATTGTAGCATTAATCATTAAAAGTCAACTATTCGGTAATCAATCTATTGTGGTTGCGTTTAAGTGAATTATGCAATGAAAATTTTTTATTCAGTATTTAATTGCCTAAATTATAAAAAATATGGAGATGATTACGTGTACTCCTATATTTTGGGCCCATTTTGATGCTTAACAAGAAACACACGCACTTGTTTTTATAGAGAATGCAGTATAGAATAATTTTGTTCCTACTGTTTTTCCTCTCCGCATCATCATAATTATTGTACAATTGAAAAACACAAAATTTTCAAAAATGGTTATTTTTACCCTCCCTCCTCCATTTCGGGCGTAATAAATACACTACGAAAAGTGTTTAAAGGTTTTATCTGATAGGAAACTGAACAAGGAAATTTTTTTACATATCTAATTTATCCCTTCCCCTATTCCTTTCAGAGTTATAAGCAAAAAAACACTTTTTTCAGAGTTTATTGCCCCCTCACATTTCACCAGAGGGGTAGGGGGTGCAACTTTTAGTATGTAACTTAGGAAGTCATTCTTCGCATGTATTATGAAAATCAATTTTCCAGTAATTTTTTCTAGGTCCGAACCTAAAATGACTGGGCTATAAGTGTTATTGTTGCGGGCGGTAGTTGAGAAATACACGTTTTTATTCAAACTTTTTTTTTTTTTCAGCATGTTGCACGCTCTAAAGGGACTTAGAAAAAATTATATGTTGTATCTAAGGGTATGATGAAGTTATGAAAAAAAATTCAGCGATGGCACCCCCCCCCTCACACCAAAAATTAATTTTTTTTGTAATTTTCAACCCCTCCCCCAAAATTAAAAAAAAAAAAAAAAATTCAAAGGAAATTTCGAAACATTATCGTACGAACATACGTGTACTACGTATAATCTGTGAAACTTTTAAAAATTTCCCTTCTTTCTTTCTAGAAATAATCGCGAATTGAATTTTTGCATATAAAGTGCGATAATTCTGGAAGGGGTGGGGGTAGAGAGTCAAATATTTAGGTGGAATGTTTTTAGATCCCAAGTAACATTTGGAACCACTATTCACCAAATTTCCTTCAAGAGCCGATTTCACCTACTTAATGAGGGAGGCCCTTTCAGATCACTTTTTGTATCTGATAAGTTCTCTATTATGATATCATAGATTTATTGTATTCCATATTTCGGTTCTAACAGTGATTATTAATAAATAAATTAATGCATTCAAAATGTTTGTTATAAAAAATTTTCGACTTTTAGGAACATTAATAGCAGATTTATGAGAGTGTAAAGGACATTTTTCCTATTTTCACTTACGAAATGATGATGTTTTCGATGCATAATTTTATGCCCTATTCAACGATGTAGTCACAGTTTTGATTCGGAAAGCGGAAAAAACGACTTCAATCGAAATTTTTGATTATTTCGCGAGTAAAAATGGAAAAAATGTTCTATACATGTAAGTTAACTTGATTTAAAACTGAGAAGTTTTTCTATTTCAACCATGTTGTAATCATTATCAGAGAACAATAAAAATACATATAAATAGCAGACCATGAAAAAAAAATTCCAAAATTTTCCCCTCCAAAAAAATTTTTTTAAATTTTTGAAGCGCGAAAAAGCATAGAAAAAAATGTAAGCATCCATTCCCGCTACGCATAACTGATGAAAATTTCAACATTTTTCATAAAACCTAAGCAGAGGTATTACAAGTCAATTTTTCATTATATAAATTTCAATAATTCCGGGATGGGTGAGGGTAAAGACTCAAAAATCAAAGTGGAATGTTTTTACACAAAACGTAACATTTTATGCCACTTTCAATGAAAATTTAATCAAAGGTCGTTTTCACCATCATAAGTGTAGCGGGAGACCCTTTGAATACATAGCCTACTACTTCTCACACATAAATCTAGAGTAATAAATTAAAAATACTTGGAACTTGTATGAAAACTTTACAGTTTGCCAGAATGAAAATTTAGGTTTCGCCAGTGGCGTAGCGAGGGAAGGGCAAGATGGTGCACTTGCACAGGGCCCCGCTCTTTATGCAAAAAAAAATTTGTTTAATGCACATCATATGAATTTTTGAAAAATATTACAAAAAAAAAACTGGGGAGAAAGGTAGAACGCGTTGTTCGTTTTTATTAATCAAAATACTGTCAATACACTAAGATCATGGTGCGCCAATGTTTTGATAAAGATGAGTCATACTGTTCGAACTGTTCCTTTTCTTGTTGGTTAGTGTTTATTCCTTTGACTACTAACCAAAGTAATGTAAATTTTTCCTTGAAATTTCTCATTCAGAGTAATTTAAAAGATATTTATCCTAATGTGTATATAATTCTACGTATTATATGTACAATTCCTATTACCGAAGCCTCGTGTGAAAGGAGCTTTTCTGTTTTAAAATTAATCAAAAATTATCTGCGTTCAACCATGACTCAACAGCGGCTGTCTTCGCTGGCGCTACTTTCCATAGAAAAAAAACTAGCTGCAGCTCTAGATTATAATGATATAATTACTAGTCTGAGTGAAAAAAAAGCCAGAAAAAAGTTTTGAATTTTGATTTCTGATTTCTCTGAAGGTATGTTTTTGTTTTACTTAGTAGGTAGCTAAGTACTTACTTACTTTTTTACTTTTGAAAAATAAAAGTTGTAAACTTTTTCTGATGATTTTATGTCAATATTTGAGTGAAATGATATGTTTCTCATAATCTGATGCACAAGTCAGTTGCATTAAAACCAATTAGTTAACCAAATTTTTTATGAAGTATAATCAAGAAAAAAAATTGGTTTTACTATTGAAACGATTTTCTTTTTCCTAAAAATGGGTATTCAGGCATGGGAAACGTGCACATCAATTATACACCTTACTTTTTTTTTTTTTAAATAACACATTTAAATGAGGGCCCTGCAAAAACTTTGCACCGGGCCCCGCAAAAGCTAGCTACGCCACTGGGGTTTCGCGCAATACCATGAGAAGCAACAGAATTTTATTTCGTGCATTCTTTGATAACACTTACCTTCATTCCATCTATCTGGGGCATACACATAAGGAATTCCTATAATAACGATAAAATAGAAAAATTATTGATTGCATTAATTTCTTTTTTTAAAAGCATGAATAGTTAGGATAATATTTTATTCCAACTCTGCGTTATGTTAGTTGTGTACAACAACGGTTTAAGTAAGTTTGACGAATAGGGTGGTTCAAAAATATGCATCGTATCAAAAAAGTAATTTCAAGTGAAAGCGCAACGATGTTTAATAATGCAATTTATTCTTATACCGAGATAAATTTAAAGAATCAGCTAAGTAATTGTTCTTTATTTTTCAAATTGACAAATTACAATAAATGTATATACATTTGAAAATTACTTTTAATTGCAGTAAGAAATTGAGTTTTAGATTAATTAGTAGTTTTGCAATTTTTACACTAATGTGGACACCAAGGAAATGCTAATTTTATAACCACGCGTACTGACCCTATTGATATAAGTGATCCAGAATAATTTTTTTAAAATTAACATTAATGTAATTAGAGATAATGAATTTTAAATTCAAAAAAAAAAGCGAAAATTGAACCAACCCCTCCTACAAGAAAGTGTGAATCTAATTAAAATATCCATGGATTCACTTACCGATGATTGTTAGAACTACAAAAATCACTGTCGATAAATAATTATTCATTCTTTTACTTCAGAAACTTTCAAATCGCCAGCAAGCGTGTTCGCGTATCAAGTCGAACATTTATACTGTCTATAAAATTTTTTGTTAATTTAATGCCATCGTTGGGAATAGCGCGTGCGCTTGTCTGCATGAGAATCGGATTTGAAAAATACGATTCATAAAATTTTGAATTCGATTCTTCAAAATTGAAGACTATAAGTTCTTTTATAAGTCAAATTACCAGCCTAGAATATTTATTCAATTCATTCTTCAACCAATTCTAAAATATAGACAATTTTTTTTGCATAATATTGGTCCGCATTTGGGTGAGCCTTTAGCTACTTAAGTATGTGCCAAAATGTGGAAAGAATACAAGTACAACGAATTTCATTCGAATCGATGTTACTCAAGTTTTTTCTTGCAATTTATCAATGAACTGGGAGGGTGTAAATTTCAACATTAATTCCATTTTAATGTCAATACATTTTGTTTTGGAAAAGCAAAAGGTTTTGATTCTCAGGCTTATCCATCTCAGGGAGTTCTTACCTTTAAATTGAGGATCAAAGTACGATAAAGATAGTAACGAATCTGCTGTCATTTCTGATAATGAGTTCGATCATTTAAAAAAGATTCGTTAGATAATAACATTACTAGTGAGCCCAGATAACAACTTGAATGTTCACCAAAAATTACAACAAATCCCCCTTTTTTGAAATATAATTTTACGTATGCTAGATAGTGGCTTCCTAGGTCAGTCACTTCGAAGTGCTGAAATCGATTTATGATTCCTGTTATGTATTGGACGTTATCTACTATAGATATAAACATACAAAGACTACATCGTACGATTGATCTTTATTAACTGAACTACATACACGTACATTACAACTGTAACGACAAATCTCTATACATACAGGTGGCGTACCCTACAATTCCTTTCAATATCTTTCATGAGTAGGTACATAATATACATTTTTTTTTTTTTTTTGAAAACCAGTTTTTTGCGCTCGTATTTCATGAAATTCGCGTACTTCTACATTATTTGCTATCTGCGTGTATCGCACTGATATACTACTGCTTATAACGTTACATTTTTCGACAAGCTGTGTAAACACATGTGCAGTTCATACTTCACGTTCAAGGTACGTTCTCAAAACTTGAAACATACGAAGTTACAAGTATGTAGGTACAAAATTTTGAAATTCTTTGAAACACTACCTAGACTAAACGAAATGTAATCGGAAAATTTATCCATTTCGTTCTTCAGCAAAATCTTAAATATAGACAATTTGTTCAGCATAATATTGATTTGCATTGGCATGAGCCTTTAACCCCTTAATTGAGGGTCAAAATGTCCGAAAATTAATTCAAGTTCCATTTGAAACGATGCTATTCAAGTTTTTTCATACACTTCATTAATGGAGTGTGAGGATCTAAATTTCAAATTTGATTTCCTTTCGATGTCAATATATAAACCTAGTATAGAAAAGCAAAAGGTTTTGATTCTCAGGCATATCCATCTCAGGGAGTTCTTACCCCCTTTAAATTGGAGGTCAAATTAATTGTGGTAAAGATGGTAACGAGTCTATCGTCATTCCTAATAATGAGTTCGACCATTTAAGAAAGATTCGTTAACAGTGGTAATAAGCCCAGATTACAACTTGAATGTTGATTAAAAAGTACGGCTGTGATGTATAGTCCAGTCAAATTACAACAAAAACCCGCTGTAACCGGGACAAATTGGGGGCCAAAATTTTTCTGCGGAATCTTGTAGTCAATAGTGCCCATAACAA
The DNA here is from genome assembly GCA_009761765.1 of Phenacoccus solenopsis. Taxonomy (NCBI): domain Eukaryota; kingdom Metazoa; phylum Arthropoda; class Insecta; order Hemiptera; family Pseudococcidae; genus Phenacoccus; species Phenacoccus solenopsis. The sequence continues at coordinate 81,823 of VFXL01000289.1, read as the reverse complement.
CCCCTAACTTTTCCCCAAAAATCCCCCGTTGCTTCTCCCCCAAAATCCACATTTGTGCCCCCCAAACCAGTTTTTCGCCCATAACACGCGTCTTAATCTAGATACAGAAAAAAAGTCAAATTAAAAAATAAAGCTGATAAAATTTCCAACACAAAATATCATTACACATTTTTTGCCAAAGCTGATAGAATCGTAAGAAAACGACCTTGAAACGCACCGCTTTCATCACACATAGCCCTATAGCGCGATGTTTGATATATGCCGCCGCGTTACGCAGCTATTTTTTGTTCTCATTGAGCGAGTTAATATTAAGATGAGGTATAATGGTCTCTATACATGATACGATTTCGCGGCAACACGATTAAGGGCTGTTGAAATTGAAAAAAAAAGAATGAAATAAAGGTTGATCAACAGTTTTACATGATATAATTTACCTATCTCCGAGCGTTACTGAAATTCATAATTTTTACTTATCAATAAGAAGTGTTTACTCATCTTCTTCGCTCTCATCATCGGTATTGTCTCTACAATTCGGTGCTGGATCATCTATGATTTCCTCCATATAATTTTCCTCCCATTCATTAGAACTTGAGTTCAGGCATGCCTGGCCAACACATGAGCCACACGCTGTCGAACATTTTAATCCTAAATAAAAATGATAAGCTACCTATGTAATATCGATATTACTGTTGTATGTAGATTATGGAAGCATGTGATCTTACCATGCTTTTTGCAAGTGCAAGCTGCAGTACCACATCCTTTGCGGCAATTACAAAATACTGCTTTTAGCAATTTCTCAGGAGCCGGGGGTTTATCAGAGTACTTTGGGATGTAGAATCCATTTTCATCTTTTTCCCAACCCCACTGCAATGCGTGGTCTAAATTGAAATTACTCCTCCACATTTGTATCTAATGGAATATTCTATAAAGGTGATACCGCGCAGCCTCTGTAGTAGGAGGAAGGGATGATAAGTCGGATGTTTTTCTCATTGTTTTTTTTACAAAGCAATCGTATCTATATTGATTCAAATCTGTCACGTTATCTGGAGCTCTATATAGAGCCAACATGAACTTCATTCCACTTGAAAAAATTTCTTCTGGTGATGAATTTTTATCATTGAAAATAGATGGTATAGTTTGAAGATCTTGTCGTTTTCTAAATAGGTTATAACCTGCGTTTTTACCCTTTCCCTTCATTTTCGATATTGTATCACACCCACTTATAGCGTGAAGAAAAAGAATTGAATTCGCAATCTCTGGTTTTGATACAATTTGCTTTGCAATAGAATATTTTTGAGACGAGTTCTTATCGAGACGTGATCGTGGTCACACGTTTGTTGTTAACTAGTGCTCAGTACTTTAGTACATGTTATATTATCTGTTAAAAGCGATAAGCTGAAGCAAGTAAATTCAAGTATCATAGGTGCGGATACAAATTAGGTCTATACTCTATATTATAATACTCTTTATTTTGCACTAATTCGCGTTCAACAGTAAAAATCGAAATAAAATGAACGAGGAATTTATGGACAAATTTAACCAAATGTTCGACAGAATAAAACAAATAGAAATAAATGTAAATAAGCTACTCGATATCCCAGGCAGATAGAAGAGGTGGAGAAATCAACGCAGAAATGAAAGTAGAATTGGAAGAAATAAAGGCCGAAAACGTAATGCTACGTGCACGAATTGATGAAAGCGAGCAATACAGTAGAAAAAGAAATGTAATAATCAGCGGAATACCATACGAGGAAGGGGAAGAAATCAAAACTAAAATACAAAAATTCGCTACAGATATTCAAATTAACTTAGAAGATTACGACATAAACGCGGTTCATAGACTTCTTAACAAGAGAGGAATACCACCAGTCATTCTGTGCCTTAATAGTTTGGATAAAAAAGAAAAGCTGATAAATTGGTCAAAAATTAACTACGAAAAAAATAAAAAATCTGGTAAGATTAAAAATCAAATTTTCATAAATGAACACCTAACTAAAACAACGAAATTTACTTAAAAAAGCCAAAGCAGCGGAAAATATAAAATACGCATGGTTTAAGAATGGCAATGTCCTCATAAAACGTGATGAAAATTCAACAGTAGAAAAAATAATATCGCCCGATCAACTGGAAGAAGCGAAAGATAGTGAAAACGAAGCCTATAGCGAAGAAGAGGAAAGACCAGGAAGCAAAGGAAACCATAAACAATCGTCGCTGGAAAAATTTATAAAACCAAAAACAAACATGGATAAAAAGACAACGAAAGAAGGGATACAGACGCGATCCATATCCACGGCAAAGAATAAAAATAAAAATAAAACTAAGTAATTGCAGTCTCGGCCCAAAAATGAGAACTCGTCTTACCCAGAAAGCTTAATAAGCGAGGGTAAGTATATTAAAACTTCTGCAGTCGAAAAACCTAAAATAAACACTTCAAAAACTAGAAATTTCAACACAAAATTAGCGAAAAAACTAAAAAATAAAAAAATCCAAAAGTCGAATGACAAAACTCCCCAAAAGATAGTAATAGGAACATTAAACGTTAGATCCCTTTTAAAAAACGAAAATCTATTGGAATTGGAAGAGGCATTTAAAAAATCTGATATAAGCATCCTAGGACTCTCAGAAATACGTAGGGTAGACGAAAAAATTTTTACTACTCAAAAGGGAAATATATTTCACCATATAGGGAATAAATCAGGTCAAAGAGGAGTGGGCTTCCTAGTCAAATCCGAATTCAAAAATAAAATTAAAGAATTTAAAGGGATCAACGATAGACTAGCTATAGCAACATTTGAATTAGGAAAATCTACTCTTACATGTATACAGGTCTATGCGCCCACCTCAACGGCCAGCGAAGAGGAAATTGAAGAATTCTACGAACAATTGGAGAACCAATTAAGCGAAATAAAGTTCAAAAATAATAATATAATAATAATGGGAGATTGGAACAGTCAGGTAGGTCAAAGAGAGAAAGGGGAAAAATACGTTATGGGTAAATTTGGCTATGGGAAAAGAAACGAAAGAGGTTGGAGATTAATAAGATTTTGTCAAGAAAAAAATTTAAAAATTATCAACACTTTTTAAAAAAAAGATTGGGGAAAAGATGGTCATGGATAACTCCAAATCAAGAGCATAAAACTCTTATAGATTATATCATTACTACAAAAAATAACAAAACAATAATAAATTACGAATTCCAGGGAACAAATAAATTTGAATATGCCACTGATCATAGATTGCTTAAAGCAATAATAAAATATCAAGCAAATTTTATAGGGAAAAAATTAAATAAAGCAAGTGTTAAAACAATAGAACCAAACAAATATATAAAAACTTTGAAAGAGCAATTTGATAAAATAGATGAAGATTCAAAACAGGATATAAATATATTTTATGGGAAAATAATCGAAGCCATTCAACAAGCAGTTATAATTAGCGAAGAAAAAGTAACAAAAGAAACGGAAAGGGAGGATGACAATATTAAGAATCTACAAAAAAAAAAGGGCGAAACTTTTAAAAATCAAAAAGAAATCCAAAACGGAAAAAATTGAATTGAACCTGATATCCAAACTTATAAGAAATAAGCTTCGGCAAAAAATTACTAGCTACGAGAACGAAGTAATAAGAAAAACCCTAGAAGGAAATAAAAATATAAGAGCAATGAATAAAAAATTAAGTAAGGGGGTACAATGGACAACCTTCTTCATGGGACCGGGAAAAGAAAAAATTTATGATAGGAAAGAGATTAATGCACATATCACGGATTTCTATAGAAAACTTTATAACGAGTCGGAAATAAAAAAATCGGAAATAGTCCATTCTGGATCGATTTTAGGGGAGTTAGACCAATCTACAGAACCAAACTTTTTAAAAGTGGAAGTAAAGCACGTGATACAAAATTCAAAGAAAAAGGTAAGCCCAGGTCACGACAATATAACAAATGAAATGGTGAAATTAGGAGGAGAGGTTATGATAGAAATTCTGACTGAACTATTCAATAAAATCTTGATGGGGGGAAAAGTTCCGGACGAATGGAGAAAATCAGATATTATCACCCTTTTTAAAAAAGGAGATAGACATAAAGTGGAAAATTATCGTCCAATAAACCTGAGCGTGACAATCTCGAAAATTTTTTCAAAATTAATAGAAATGAGAATCCAGACATATTTAAATTCACAACAACCCGTAGAACAAGCAGGATTCAGAAAAAAATTTTCGACAATAGATCATCTACACACAATGAATCAAATAATTGAAAAATGCCTCGAATTCCAGATAGACCTCTATATAGCATTAATCGATTTCAGCAAAGCATTTGACTCAATAAATCATGAATATATGTGGATAACACTCAAAAATCAGGGGTACCATCAAAATATATAGAAATAATTAAAGACATGTACAGGGGATTGGAAGCAAGAATTAAGACTGAGTTAGAAGGGGAATATTTTGAAATAAAAAAAGGGGTGAAACAGGGTGATCCGCTATCCCCGATATTATTTAATTGTGCGCTCGAAGAAATTTTCAAAAAAATGAACTGGACCAACAAGGGATTAGTAATTAATGGAGAAAGAATTACAAATTTGAGATTTGCGGACGACGTCGTCCTCCTGTCTAGCTTTGTAACTGAATTAGAAAATATGATTAAAGAATTAGCAAAAGAAGGGAAGGACTCGGGTTTAAAAATGAACGTTGAAAAAACGAAAATTCTAACAAAAAATACATTTACAAACAAGATCAAAATAAACGATAGTCTAAACGATCCAGTATACGAGGCTACCTATTTGGGACAAAATTTATCTTTTGAAAATCGAACAGAAAAAGAGGTCAATGTAAGAATATCAAAAACATGGGCAAAATTCTGGTCTTTAAAGAACATTTTTAAGGGTCCCTTCAAAAATTCACAAAAAAGCCAAATTTTCAACATGTGTGTCGTGCCCACCTTAACATACGGATGCCAAACATGGTCATTAACATCAAAATTATAAAAAAATTAAAAACAACACAAAATTCCATGGAAAGAGCAATATTAAACTTCAAGAAAAAAGATAGAAAAAAATTAAAAACTGTAAAATCACTTTTAAAAGATAATACAAATGTGGTAAAATATATAAGAAGGCAAAAATGGAGATGGGCAGGGCACGTGGCACGAATAAAAGATGGTAGATGGACATATAAATCCACATTTTGGTTTTTGTCCCACTTGAAAAGGAAAAGAGGACGACAGTTAGCTAGATGGGAGGACGACATAAGCGCTTTTTTGGGGGGAAAAAATTTCCAAAGGGTGGCTAGTGATCGGAGTGAGTGGGATCGACTGCAGGAGACCTTTGCTCATTTTGGGCCGAGGATACTCTAGTATAATATACTTAATTAATAAGCGAAACATGTACAAGTCCTCAATAAAGGTTTTTTGATTTTGATTTTTGAGACTGGCCACGTTTTTCCAATTTTAAAAAGTATAGATCAAGATCTTTTGAAGATAATCCACAAAGTAGCACTAAGAGATCGATATCGTTTCCCACCAATACGGTTTTTTTTCCAGTATTTTTACATAATTCAATTGCAGTTAGAGCAATGAGGACATCAGCATCACCTTCAGATTGTTTTATAATTTTTCCATCAGATTTCAAAGTTGTGGATAGAAAGTTGATGAGCTCACTTTTGTTTTCACCATTCGATAGAAACACATTCTAGGTAACATTCACAATAGTTTCGACATTGATCAAATCTACATGAACATCACTATAAGCAGAATACCTACGATTTTGTTCTAAATTTTTTAAACTTGGAGAACTGTAGCCATCAAAAACTACAGTAACATTTTGGCCATAATATCGATTTATATAAGATTTGTATTTCTCTAAAATGTCGGAAAGCTTGGTATCTTTTTTCCAAACCACTCTGCGTAATAAAACTCCTTCATCTATCACATAATTACAATCCTTTGAAAGCTCGCATTCAGTTGGTTCAAAAATGGTGTATATATGAGATTTCGACGATTTTTTCATTCCATAATTATCAAATAGAGAAAGTGGGTATGGTGCTAATTCGTAGGAGGAATATTCGCGTAAATCTTCTTTGCTTTCCTTTAAAAGGCCGATTCGTTGAAATAGTAGTAAAGGGTCAACTAGTACAGAGCTGTCTTTTATTTTTATATTTTTCAGCATGCTGGCAATGTTTTTCACAATTCTACCTCTTTTTAACGTGATCGTTAAAAAATTTTTTCCAACGATTTCTTTCACCTGATTTCTTCCTATTTCAAAGGCATTATGACACTGTACTGATGCGTCAGCTACTATTCCAGAAACAATTGATATCAGTTTAGTAGACACGGGGAATGGAGGATAAGTATTAAAAAATTTCATCAGTTTTTCCAAGTCTTCTTTATCTCTAATTATTCTTGATTCACCCCAGTCTTTATGCTGCTCACTTTCGAAGTAATCAACTTCACAGTATTTTTCAAACTGATCAGTAACAAAATTGCACACTGGGATTCCCAAAATCCATAAGCTCATCACACTTTCACTCTAGGCATGTCCATGAACTAGTCCACCAAATGTTTTACATGATTTCATTAAACTCTGTTCAATTATCATGTCACTCCACGTTCCAGACCACCACTTCTCAGATCGTCGAATCGCGAAATTTTTATTTATGAAATATTCATATTCTATAGGATCCATATTATTCTTTAAGTTATACATATCTTGAAGGTACATATGTGACCACATGACTTGAAGTATGGAATCATAGTTTTTACGCATGCTAGATGTAGTTCCCAATCACCGTTTCGCTCCGCATGAATAAAGTTTCGAAGTAAGGTAACCATATTGAAGTACTGTAACCACAACTCGCTTGTGGGACCTCGGCTCTTCATTTTTTCCAAAGTGTCAACGAATTTTTTATGAATTTCATTTAAAGGAGGTAGCTCATTCAGGGAAGGCGGCCTCTTATTCTCAAACATATTAATGATTTGTGAAATTGTGACATTTTCATCTTCTGTTAATGTAACTGATGGAAATATTACATGTAAGAGAGCCTCTTGCATTAAAAATGGGCTCGTACTGATCTTGCATATGCATGGCCACATAGCATCTTTTCTACGCTCACAGGTGCATATATCTCGCTGAGCGCCTCCCGTAAACCACTACCAGCCATTATGTGACCTATACATCCAAGAAATGACATGAATGTATGAAAACCTCCTAATCGAACCCCAATTTTTGATATAGGATTTCCTGAACTTGCCATTGCTACAATCTCTCTGGCCTTATAATAAAGTGGTTGATCGAACGTACATATTGTAGAAATTTGTTTCAATTTAGAAGAATGCAATACCGCTTCGTTCAGTGCAGTTAATATAGCATCATAGTCACTGGGAGGTGATTGGATGAATGGTAAAAAGTTTATGGATATAGGTTCAGCAACGCAGGTCTTCGTCATTTCTGTTAAAAATCCACTCCAACCACCTATATATGAAGTATTCAATAGTTTCGAATACATCCAAAGCACATCATGTGTTTGAAGTAGTTCTGGCGATTTTTCGAAATGGAAGTTGTCGAGATCTTAAATAATTATAGGGTTTTTTCCTTTGTCATCTTGTGTTGAAATTTCGATTTTACAGATGTTAGCAATTTCTTTGCGACTAATTTTTCTCTTTAATTTAGGAAAAGGAGTATTTGAGAAGTGACCTGATTTAGGTGATACGATTTGGGTGCCTCCCATGATGTGGATAGTGTTATGACCATCAAGTGTGTTGGAATTAAAATGCGCGTTATCGAAAACATACTGAGTAAAACTACTTTCTTGTATAATCTCACGTCCTTTATCTGTTTTCACTTCGGTAACACCAGAACAACCGAACTTTTTTTCACAAATTATATAATCACCCATAATTCACGAAAAACGTAAGAACACTATAGTACAGGCCATGAATCTTGAGACCCCTGATAAGCGCTTTGGTGTTATATTTAAAGGCAATAATTAAGCTTACAACGGTTTAGTGGCCGAATATTTTTCGAAAATTATTGATAAATAATCACATGTCATAGTATATAACATTGAGAAACCCAAACTATTCCTAAAATCAGCACCTCATATTTATTGTGTTGAATACTACATTATTCGTGCCTAATCTGTATTAAAGTGTCTTCTCTAATGCGCACTTATATTGAATTTCCAATTAAGGAGTCAATCTACCGCACTTAGATGTTATTTGAGTTGTCATTCGCGCGTTGAGAACAAAAAATAGCAGCGTAACGCGGCGGAATATATCAAACATCGCGCTATGGGGTTATGTGTGATGAAAGTGGCGCGTTTCAAGGTCGTTTTCTCGCGATTCCAGCTTTGGCAAAAAATGTGTAATGATATTTTTTGTTGGAAATTTTATCAGCTTTATTTTTTAATTTGACTTTTTTTCTGTATCTAGATTAAGACGCGTGTTATGGGCGAAAAACTGGTTTGGGGGGCACAAATGTGGATTTTGGGGGAGAAGCAACGGGGGGATTTTTGGGAAAAAGTTAGGGGTTGTTATGGGCACTATTGGCTGCAAGATTCCGCAGAAAAATTTTGGCCCCCAATTTGTCCCGGTTACAGCGGGTTTTTGTCGTAATTTGACTGGACTCTACATCACAGCGGTACTTTTTAATCAACATTCAAGTTGTAATCTGGGCTTATTACCACTGTTAACGAATCTTTCTTAAATGGTCGAACTCATTATCAGAAATGACGATAGACTCGTTACCATCTTTACCACAATTTGACCTCCAATTTAAAGGGGGTAAGAACTCCCTGAGATGGATATGCCTGAGAATCAAAACCTTTTGCTTTTCTATACTAGGTTTATATATTGACATCGAAAGGAAATCAAATTTGAAATTTAGATCCTCACACTCCATTAATGAAGTGTATGAAAAAACTTGAATAGCATCGTTTCAAATGGAACTTGAATTAATTTTCGGACATTTTGACCCTCAATTAAGGGGTTAAAGGCTCATGCCAATGCAAATCAATATTATGCTGAACAAATTGTCTATATTTAAGATTTTGCTGAAGAACGAAATGGATAAATTTTCCGATTACATTTCGTTTAGTCTTGGTAGTGTTTCAAAGAATTTCAAAATTTTGTACCTACATACTTGTAACTTCGTATGTTTCAAGTTTTGAGAACGTACTTGAACGTGAAGTATGAACTGCACATGTGTTTACACAGCTTGTCGAAAAATGTAACGTTATAAGCAGTAGTATATCAGCGCGATACACGCAGATAGCAAATAATGTAGAAGTACGCGAATTTCATGAAATACGAGCGCAAAAAACTGGTTTTCAAAAAAAAAAAAAAAAAAAATGTACATTACGTACCTACTCATGAAAGATATTAAAAGGAATTGTAGGGGGGATTTTTGGGGAAAAGTTGGGGGTTGTTATGGACACAATTGGCTACAAGATTCCGCAAAAAAATTTTGGCCCCCAATTTGTCTCGGTTATAAACCTAATTTGACTGGACTAGTACTCTTCAGAAAATTTTTTTTTTGAAATATAGTTTTACATGTATCCATACTTTCCCAGGTTGGTCACTTCAAAGTGCTCTGAAATCGATATTATGTTTTTTTTTTTTTTTGAGAACCAGTTTTTTAGATTCGTGTTTCATGAAATTCGCGTACTTCTACACTATTTGTTGAATGCGTGTATTGTGGTGAAATATTACTATAATGTAACTCTTTTCAACAAGCTGTGTAAACACATATGCGGTGCTTCACAGCATTCAGGTATAAGTTCTTATAACTTGAAACATACGGCTTTTCAAGTAGGTACGTATAAAATTTTGAAATTCGTTGGAACACTACCTACTCGACGAAATATAATCGGAAAATTCATTCATCTCGTTCTTCATCAAATTCTAGCATGTAAACAATTTTTTTTGCATAATATTGGTCCGCATTTGGGTGAGCCTTTAACACCTTAACAGGGTGTCAAAATGCCCGAAAAAGAATTCAAGTTCAAGGAGTTCCATTCGAAACAAAGTTATTCATGCAATTTATCGATTGACTAGTAGGGTTTACGTTTCAAATTGATTTTCATTTCAATGTTAATACATTCTATCATGGAATATAAAATGTATTAATTTCTCAGGCTTATCCATTTCAAGGAGTTCTTGCCCCTCAAATTGAGGGTTAAAGTGCGGTAAAGCTGGCAAAGAGTCTGCGGTCATTTCTAATAATGACAATGAGTTCGATCATTCAAAAAGCATAGAGAGATGTGTTAGCTAAAAAAAGAACGATTTCGCACTTTCTTAAATAATTACATTTTTCTCAACGAAAAAACATATGGCTAACATACTTTTATCTCCATAATTATTACTTATAAATATGGCAACAAAGTGCTTATCAGGAGGGTCTAGTTTCGTGGACCGCACTCTAAGTTTTCAGTTCCTTTTATGTATCGAAGAATTTGTTTTCGGCAGTCCAATAACACATTCTAGGTTTAATTATAAACTGACTAACTCGTGAAACAGCCAACCTAATACCTGGTCTTGTAATCGTAGCTAAAAACATTAAACTTACATTTTACATAATTTATTTATCATTGCATCTCCAAAACTTCTAACAGAGATAGCAGTTTGAAAATTTAAAAATGGTATAATTTTTTTAAAAATGATCTAAAAAAATATCCGTAAAAGTCTTTTGGAATGGAAAACTTGTTTTAACCTACCTAATACCTATCCGAAAATAGGCGCGACTGGAGCCAAAAATTTTTGTCAAAATTTTCTTTCAATATGGTTCATCTTTCGCCTTAGGAACCATTCGAACATCTCTTGGGAGCATTTTCGACTATCTTATCAGATGTTGAAAATTTTTACTGAATAAATTTATGAAATATTATTCGTTCTGTGATAGATAAAATTGCAATAAAAAAGAAATAATAATAATAAAAAAATAAGTAAAAAAAAATAACAAAATTCAATGGCGGTGATGATAGCAAAAACCATTTTACTTTAAAGTAGAAAAATTACACACTAGCATAATAAACGACTTGAAAAAAATAAATATAACACTAACGTAACATAACATAATTACTTTCAACATTTTATCCGCCTATAACTTGATAAAATTACACATTAAACGCAATTAAAATTCAAAACAAACATTCTATGGAAAATTCAAATGATATTTCATATGCACGATGTCATATAAAATGTATATTATCATTGCTAAATTTGAACATTTTTATTGAATAAATCGTTGAGATATACTTTGTTCTGTGACCGATACTATTATAATATAAAAAAAAAAATAATAATAATAACGGTAACGTCAGCGAAAACAAAGTAATTTCAAAATTAAGAATGTTACATACTAGTACAATGAACGAATTAAAAAAAAAATTATAATATATCACTAAGAAAACATTACATAATTGCTTTTGATAGTGTTCGTATACACGGTCTTCCACTAGGGGCACACAACTCGTAAAGCACAAATTCAGCAACTCTAGTTACACTCGAATTAAATATGGTAGAACTGTGGTATTAAAACCAACCTATCATGCTTACAAGCTTCAAATTTTTTTTAAATTCTTTAGTAAGAATTCTTCAATTTTATTTTCATGAAAAATCGAAAAAATGTTATTTTTGTTGAATATCCAAGCTATGTGGGAAGAGTTTACCTACCACAATGTACGCAGAATACTCACAATTATCAAGAAAATTTTTTAAAGTTCCCTTAATGATGATATTTTAAAAGATATTCACAAAAAGGTGAAAAATTTACTGATTTTTCACAATATTTCCCCCTACATTCCACCAATCTTTTGTCAATAAAACTACATTGTATGCTTCACATTTTGATATAAATCCCACATTCTTATAATTCAAAGTTCACAAGTTGAATAATTTTTTCATTTATTTTTTTTCAACATTGCCTACTTCCATCCCATCAAATTTTTGGACAGGAAGACAATCATACTGCATATAACTTAAGTTGCTGTTTGTGGTTTGTGAGTGGTGTGCCCGAAATGGAACACCGTATATAACTCGATTTCGTATAAAATTTTGTTTTAATTATGATTACAATAATTTTATAGTTGAATTCATTTATAATAATAATACACACAATAAAAATAATTCAATCTCTAAGAAATGATTTCTTGTCCGAAATAGTACTGGAGATGACCTGCAATGAAATGGTATTTAGTCGAGAATACAAATGAAAAGCGCAAATATTGCCGTAAAAATGAAATACAAACCTTAGCATCTAGTTTTAATTTTTTTTTCACAGAGGTGAACTTGGGCTGCGGTATTTTAGAACGACCTTTCGTTTCCGAATGAAATCTCTTGCTAGAACCTTCGACTAAGCAAGCAGAATGGCTGACTTTCGACATAGATTGTATTTTGTTGCCTCGAATATATCCAGCAATCGGACTGCGAATTGAATCATATTTACCAGGCGTTTTCTTCAGTTGCGGCAGCTTCGATTTGGGAGCATTTTGGGAACCTTTGGGGTCAATTGATTTCTTAGGTTCCCACATGTGGTTTTTATTTGATCGAAATACTTCGGGTGTAGCAGATGATCGCGGTGAACCGGTTACCAAGCAGTTTTCTGCTTTTAAATCCGTTATCAACGTTGACGACATTTTTCTGGGAGTTGTGGTAGCGGATTTACTTTTGCGGCCGCTGAGAATTGACAAATGTCTGGAATGTCGATCAAATGATTCAGATCTTCTGGGCACCGGTGGTGTCAAGTATTCTTCGATCATTTTCGGTACTGGTGTATTAATAAGAGGAGTCATCGATATATTTGTTAAACTGGCACGTTCGTCTTCCAGTTCTAAATTACTGAATCTAGATAAAACGGATTTATCGACGTTGGAGAGTTCTTTCGAAGAATTCAGATGAGTTAATTCAATCATCTTATCGGAGTTTAATAAGGACGCTTCGTGAGTGATGTCAGCATTTTCACGATACTGAAGTAAACTTTTTCTAGATACGTGGGTGTTGTTTTGGCTGACATTGGCTGTTACGTTTGTATCTTCGGATTCGTCTATTTTATCGTAAGTGCTGTTCAATACTTGGCTGGGCGAGTGGAAATCAGAATTTTCCAAAGTGTAAGTATGATTAGAAGTATTACTGTCATTACTGGTCGAATTCTTCGTCTCGTTATTCAGTTGCGTTAAATTTTCTGCAGTAAGAGTCTGAAAGACTGACTCGTCTGTTTTCTTGTTTGGTCGTTAAAGTTGGCTTAAGTAAAATGAATAGTTATAGAATAAATCTCAACTTAAATATATTAATTAAAGCATAAAAACGTACTTGTGATGTTCTGATTACTCAATTCCGTTAATGGCCTTCGTACATTTACTATTTTACTGAAAATAAAATTAATTTAGTCATTTCATTCAAAAATAAAAACTATTCAAGTTGTAGCAATTACTTTAGTTTTTGTTGGTCGGACTTCAACATATTTTTCAGTCTTAACAAATCATCGGCGGTGTTGGGTATTTGATATGCGATGGTCTCACATTTTCATTCGGAGGCTGCGGTTTATTCCTTTTCCTTTTTTTGGATTGAAAATAAGCGTTGAATTGTTTCTAGGAGAAACGAACAAAACTCAAGTTGAAAAGTATACTTACTCTCGTCTCTTCTTGTCCCATTCAATGAAATATAGGAGTTCTCTTTTTGTTACAGGACCCCAAAATATTGGAATCATATCTCCCTTCGAATCTCTGTTTTCCTGCGTAACGTTTTCTTCCGGTGGTTTTGGCGTATTTTGGCTGTGAAAAATATAATAACATTGAATATTACTATCATCGAGTTTTAATTTTCAAACAAATTTACTTACGTAGACATTTTTCTAAAAAAAATATTTTTTGTAAACAAATAAACGCTTTATATTCAAACTTTAATGTTTAATTATCATTTTTTGACATACAGCACAAATTTCAATTTTTCATGAAAACAGTTACGTGTTGATACAGTTACGTGTTGATTCGAAGCTATATTCATATGATGAGAGAAGGATTTTATAATATATTTATAATTTTAATAGAGAAGAGTGCTTCCAGAGTTGGGCAGAGTGGCTCAAGAGCGAAAGAACGAGACGTTCCGCTCACTTTCCGCTCGGAGTGGAGAAGAGTTCATTCTTCAGCATTCTGAGTGAAATTCTGAGCGAATTCTTTATGTTTTTTTTGCTTATCACTTCAACCAATCATGAGCGAGTACATATTACCTATTTAGATCCCTATTTATCATTTTACGTCATTTTTCTCATTACTGGAGAAAGAGAACGAAGAATCTGAAGAATGGGGGACTCATTCGTTTGTTCGCGAGCGATTTATTATTCCGCTCTTTTTCGCTCTTCAAAGAGCGCATTCCGAGCGCGCTCAGAGTGATGCCCAACTCTGAGTGCTTCTCCTTTCGTGTTCACCACATGTATGCGGATTGTTTGAGAGAATTGGCAGAGCAATCCGAGGCGTACTAGTATGATGGTAGTCTTTCATGTGGAGGGTCTGGAGTTCAATCCTCAGGGCAATCTGAATTTTTTAACGATTTTCGGGTCAATTTTTTTCCCCGTTTTTTTTTTGTTGAATTTTTTTTTTAATATTATTTAATTTATTCCTACAATTTTTACATTATTTTATTCAGGGCTGTTAACTTAAACGTATATTAGTTAAATTCAGTTAAAGTTTCAGTCTTTCAAACCAAAAATAAGAGTTAAAGTTAGCAGTTTTATTCTTTTCACTTAAAGTTTAAGTTATAGTTAAAGTTGATGTAAACTAGTTTTAACTTGAATAAAATAAAAGTTTAGAGTTAAGGTTAAAGTTAAATTCTTCTTTATAGTTAAAAAAGTTAAAGTTAAAGTTAGTTAAAGTTTAATTCTTCTTTTAAAATAGTTAAAGAAGTTGAAGTTAGAATGAAATAATGTAGTTATCGATTATATCATATCCGCTTTTTATGTATGATGAAAAGATGAAATAAGACATGAGAGTTTCCACAATTCAATAAATTAGGCGTTTACAAAAATATAAAATGAATTTAATTTAAAATTTCACATTTAAAATTTTAATTTTCAAAACTACTTAATATTAATATAATTATTTCGCGGTAACAAAAGAGCATTAATAATAGAAAACAGACCCTTTGAGACTGCATTGCAAAGGGTCTAAAATGAACCTCAAGTCGCTGAATGTTCGTTCAAAGTTGGAAAATTGGAAATTGGCTTGAGACTTTAACCAAAACGATTTTTTTTTTAAGTTTAAGTTGAAGTTTAATTCAGTTTCAGGGACTGAAAATATTAGTTCAAGTTTTATTCAGTTACATATATTGGGATTTATAGTTATAGTTAAATTCAGTTATATTCTTAATACGTGAAAATACGAGTCAGTTTGAGTTAAAGTTAAGAGTTTTAGTTATTGTTAACAGCCCTAATTTTATTATCATTTCATTCCACCCTTCGAACCTTCAGACCAACTTGGAACTTTCAGACCTACGTTCCTTACCTCAAAGTTAGGTTTGGTTGGGTTTAATTTATTTATTATTTTTTCCACAGTTCGAACTTTCATACTTGGAACTTACGGACTTACGCTCCTTATCTCAAAGTTGGGTTTGGTTGGGTTTTATTTATTTATTATTTTTTCCACCCTTCGAACTTTCAGACTTGGAACTTTCAGCCAGTGTTGTAGGAACAAACATATGTTTGTTCTTGTTCCTGTTCTCGTTCTTAGAAAGACCCAGTCATTTGATTCTGTTCCTGACTCGTTCTTATTCTCAATGTTTCAATTGTTCTCGTTCTGTTCTTCGTTCTTTCAATTTTTTACAATCTTGTTCTCGTTCTGTTCTTCGTTCTATAAATCCTTTATGGTCTCGTTCTTGTTCGTTCTTCGTTCTGTTCTCGTTCTTCAAGTTTCAACTTTTTATTTTATTTTATTTTTTTGATAACGTGTTTACGGTTTGTGTTGTTGTTGAAATTAAAAATTAATTGAAGCTAATTAATTAAAATAAAAAGATTTATATGGGTATACACAGCATTTGTCCGCTTTTAGAAGTTTTTTCTTTTCTCTTTCCCCTCATGATATCTACCCAGTTGGGTGAAACTTCGCCTATAAATATGCGGCTAAAATCGCGGCGACTTTCCAGGACGAACGCGTCTTTTTTTTCGCCCATAAAGTCGCCTATTTGTTCGCTTATAATATCGCGTATGCGCATCGCGTTTCATTTGAATAGCGACTGCGCATATACTATATTCGCTTATAAAATCGCATATGCGCATCTCGTTTCATTTGAACAGCGACTGCGCATATAATGTCGCCTAATTTATCGCTGTGAGAAATTATACGCGTTTTTTTTTTTTTTTTTTTTCATCACGGCAGGTTTTTGTGGGAAATTTTTAACGTTTTTTCAATGAATTGTTGATTATTATTTCGCTCATTATATTGAATTATTTTCAGTCATAAATTTGAGACTATTAGTGAAATTATAATTATAATGAACGCAATAATAATCCAGAATTAATATTTTTAAAAAGTAAATGCGCGTGAATTTTTATATGATGCTATAATAAATCACTATAAATATTCAAAATCATTAAGAAATTAGAAATATATGTATGGTTTACATTAAACTTGAAAAAAAAAATGTTTTTATACATAATATATTTATGTATAAGTATCCGTTGGAATTTTTTGAAAGGTAAGTAATATCTGAAACAAAAATGAAAAAATAAGAAAAATAAAAAAAAAAATGAATAGAAGAAATAGGTAAATTAACATTCATATGTATACCAGTAGTACTATCACTAGCTCTACTGTCTTCTCTATGTGTATTTCCGTCATCAGTATGAACATAATCTCTACCACAACTATAATTCAATTTATTCCTACCTTCAACACTTGTGTTCTAATAAACAGCCATTATATAAATTACTATAAAATAACTAAACGTTGGCAATTTCATTTAATGGGGTGATTTAGAAAATGATTACTTAGATTTAATTTTCAACTTATTGGTACCTACTAATTTTCTAAAGTAACCCCTCTTGAATTAAAACGTTACTGAGCATAATTGAAAATAAAAGTAGCTGAGTGTAAAGCAAAAGTAATTACGTTCAGGTAGGTAAAAAAAATTGTATTTTATTTTTTCTAAAATCGATGCAGCCTCAGATAAATAAGTACAAAATAGGCCAAAACACATGAAAAAATGTAATTTTCTCCTCTTCCTCAGTCCTCATCCACTCCCTTCCATACCTTTACTCATTATACCATTAAAATTTAGTCCCATAAATATTAATAAATATAGGACTAAATTTTATTTATTAAATAAATAAATACATAAATACATAATAAATAAGTAAATGAATAAATAAATAATAAATAAATAGATAAATGAATAAACACATAAATAAATAAATAAATAAGAATTACTTACGGTTTTTTCGACATGATTGTTTGCAAATGTTTAAATATGCACTTATGAGCAAATAAAACAACAATAAATAAATAAATAACGAAATACCTATTATGGAACTACCAACACACGTTGAATGTAGGAACGAAGGAACTCTATACAGCCACAACACATCAGTTCGTAGACGTCGAGGGGTGTGTATACAAACCAACGCGGGGATCTTAAAATTCTTATGACAAAGATAGGTAGGCGAATTTATAGGCGAAATTTACAAAGTCGCGTGTAACGAACTTTTGTAAGGCGATATTATGAGCGAATTTTTAATCGCTCTAACGCGCGACTTTTTATTACGCGTGTAATATCGCCTAGTCGCGGGTTAACGCGAGATTATCAGCGACTTTGCAGACGCTAGTCCTGAAAAATCGCTGTTTAAACGCGACTTTCAAGCGCGTATAGGCGAAGTTTCACCCAACTGGGTATTAATTTCATGGCAAATCATGAACTTTCAAAAAAACGAAGAACAACCCAAAATTACATCCGTTCTTGTTTTTGTTCTCTTTCCTCAGCATTTTA
>VFXL01000289.1:0-62983 GCA_009761765.1 Phenacoccus solenopsis | reverse complement strand
GTGGCAGAAATAAATGAATTAAAACAAAAAAGTGGATTAAGAAAAATTGATAAACCAAGAGTTAAAAATAATGAAGAATATAAAATTTACAAAAATTAATCAAAATTAGTTAAAAATTTCAAACAAAGATGACCACAAATAACTTCTTTAAAATTTTGATTTTGATCAATATTATAATATACTTGATTTTCCATAGAAAAATATCTCATCAATTCACTAGGTGGTTCAACACCAAATGAATCAAAGTAATTAATTATTTTATCTTTTTTTGAAAAAACAACCCAATGAGTACCTTGTCCATCAGATCATCTAAATTAATTATCATACTTTCATTTTTTCTTATTTTATTTGGAAGTCGATCTCTCATAAATACACCTCTGAAATATGGTATACATAATTTTTTTGCATAATTTTTCAACTCCATATCTGGTAAAGGTTTAATAGGTAATTTTAATTTTTTTTTTTTTTTGAATTTATGTAGAAACCTTGTCCTTCTATTTCTTTTTCTAGCTTTAGATACATCCACAGGATTAGATCTGCTCATGCTAGACGCATTAACATAAAACCTTTTCCAAGTTCTTTTCTGCTGCTTGAACATTTTTATAATGATTAACAAACTCTGATACTTTTTTATCTAAACCATATCCTAAATTTTCTTTATCTGTGTTCCCTTTTTTGATTCTTTCTTCAACCAATTTATCATTTGCTTTTTTATTATTATACAGGACATTTCTCCAATATTTTATCATAATATTTTTTATTACATTTGAGACATTTTGTCAAATTATATTGTTGTTCATATTCATCAATTATTACCCTTCTTGAAAATGTACTGTAATTTTCATTATTTTTTGGGATAATGTTCAAGTTACATTCTTGTATATATTCATCACATAATTTCAACAACCAACGTAAAAATATTTTTGAATCATATTTTAAATTATGAATTAATATTGGAATGAACGTTGGCATTTTCAAATTTAAATTACATTTATTACAAGCCGCTCCTCTAAATTTACCAGTAAAATGATCATGATCTTTTATTTTCTCATTTTCATCATTAAATTTATTACTACAGATATGACAATGTGTGGCCGATTCAAACACAACAGCTTCTTTTTCACCCCAAATCATTTCTTTCATTTTTCAATCTCAATTCATGATATTTCTTTCCATGATCTGTAATAATTTATTAAATTTTTTCATTAATTTCTCTTGATTATTATACCTTACTAATTCTGCACCCATCTCATCAGAATAGAAACAAAAACTATTTGCTTCATGTTTATGGATAAATTTTGTTGTCTTTGTTATTTGTTTTTGCATTTTTTTCAATGTACATTCGAAATCCAATGTTAGTGCATATGGATGGTACTGTTCAGCACCAAATGAGTAATATTTCCTAATATTATTTTTATCTGATGGCATTTGAATATTTTGTTTACCTTTGACACAGTATTCAATATGAGAGTTGTAGTCAGACTCGAATTCAAATTTTTTATGACATTTCATACAAATATTCACATGGTTAGTGTATTTGTGTATTTGTCCTCTTAATAAAGCACTCAAATTTTTTATTCCAACAATGTGATCTTTATACATTAGTAAATTTATATGTCCTCCTTTGTTATGATTTTGACTCATATGATATAAACTTATTTGTGATTCATTTTCATCATATTTGTAAATATTGATTGAATGATTTATCAAATTTTCATATTTTTCAATATTTTCAGGTATTAATTCAATAGGATATTTCATATTTAATATTTCATATTTTGTAATATTATAGTTTGTTGGTCTATCAGTATGTTTTTCAACTGGATTTAAAATACTTTCTAATGCATATTCCAAACATCTTACATCTTCTTTTTTATTACATTTGAATTTATTTGTTTTTATATTTTTAACATTGATGCAACACTTTTTTGAGATGATAAAATTTGGTAATTGAATCCAGTTTCCCCCGCGCAAAGGATTACTTTGATCAGAAAGAATATCTACTCGAACAACTCTATCAAATCGATATCTTGTATTTTTAGCATTGTAGCTATCGAAGTTTCGTAAAACTTCATTTTTTGCTGATGTCAAAGCACTTTTGATTGCACTTGAATGAACTATAATATTTCTCGTTGATCGAAAATGTTTTCTATGGCGATTTACTTGTTCTCCTGCTAAATTCACTTCTATATAATCTACAACTGCTACTAATTGAAAGCTTATACTATTTTTAATTTTCAATTCTTTTGTAGCAATTTCATAAAGTTTTTCAGTAACTTTAGATAGAAATGTTATTAAATCATTCTTTGCAGATTCACAATATATTTCATAATCATGAATCATATTTTTCCAACTTGCTGTAGTACCATCTCTTATTTCAATATTCCTATCCCTTCTTGGAGGTAATTGTTCAGGTTTTTCATTACTAAAAATGCTATCATCAAAAATAATTTAGCATTAAATTTTTGAATTTTTTTATTTTTATTTTTTGTCAAGTAATTAGCAACTACTTTTGCTAAATCATTTTTCTTCAATCTTGAACATCCTGAGATATTTTTGTCTTTACAATAATTATATAGTTGATTTCTTGTATATTGATTTTCAAGCTTTGTAATTAACTCCATTATTTATAAAGAAAAAATTTTAATAAGAAAATTTTAAATTGGTTGGACCATATTATTTTTCTATTTTTCCATTTATTTTTTATATAAATACAAAATGGAAAATGATAATGAAAATATTGTAATCGATTATAATAACAATCCTGAAGAATATAATCAATTTGTGAGAGCAATTAGAAATCTAGAAGATTTATATGATTTTGAATTTTATGAAGACCCTGGTTATGAGAGTAATGATTCTGGAAATGATTCAGACCCAGAAAATTATTTCAATAATTTATATAGACCTAGGTCTAGATCATTTGTATATGGTTTTGATCCTGAAGATTTTATTTCTGACCCTGATTCAGAAGCTGAACCTGATGAGGAAATACAAGAGGATTTAATTGAAGATAATTTAGACTAAAATTTCACTTAAATTTTAAACACCATTAGGTAAATAAGTAATTTCAACGTCAGATTCTAAATCATTTTCTGGTATATCTATATTTTCAATATCTTTTTCTATCATTCTTGATAAAATACTCAAATGAGCTATAATATTCACCATTAATTTTTTATACTTGGTTTGCTTTGATTTAGGTAAATGTTGAATTTTATCCGAAAGTGGGTCCATTAAAGTTTCATATTTTGATCTTGTATAATCAATAGGTTTTTTAAAATATGGTAAATAATTTTCAAAATCAAACTCTTCTTTCTCAACAAAAGAATTTTTATAGACTTCCATTTATATAGTAAATATTTTTAATGGAAGTGAAATAATTTTTAATTCAACTTGGCGGAGATGGCATCTCCGGGAATATTATGTGTTTATCAAAAAGAGATAAATAATTACACACGGCGGAATGAACAGTTCCACGAGTATTGATAAGAAGTTACACAATTTTTATTATTAATTTTACAAGTCCAAGGTTCAAATGCTCATGTAAGAGCAGTTTTAGATGGAAATATTAGCGTTGAATCTTCGTTGAAAATCTGGGTTACCAATAATGGTTGAAAAAGAGGCGTAGAATTGTGATGAAAAATGAATATCAACATCTTTGGAATTGCTTCTTGGTTTTTTCTGGGTAATGAACTGATGAAACTTTTAATTGGTTGTTGAAGGGGAAAAAATGAAATAAATACGGTTAGGAAACTGAAATTGTTTTTATCGGTTATTTAATAGATGAATACAAGATAAATTCGGTTGGAGAACCGTTGAAAAAAATCTGGGCCAGGATCAGGTATAATACATACTACTATCGTTGCATTATACAACAACGAATTTCTCTATACGCGTAGTGTACCTTGGAAAAAGAGAATGAAAAAAAAAAAAAAACGAAGAAGTAGAAAAAATTCAATTTCATATTCCACCGGCGTTATACTTACTTCGTCGGCATATCGATGAAAAAAAAAAAAGAACGCCCGTTAAATCGTTTCGAATAGGCGGCACTGCGTCATTGTTGGGAGAAACAATCGAATCAAAATAGATTAGCTAAATTTCTCATCCGAGTAAGCTCTCGTTCTTCGCCCGGCCCGCTGAAACCCGCACATTTTCACCGTCGTAGGTTAAAAACTTTCAATCAAGTTTCAACGAGCCGCTTTCAATCGCTTAGCTCGATTACAATACAAATACCGATAGGAAATATCCGACCAATTACACTCAAAGTAAGCCAGCTCTCTAAAACCGCCACTTCTGCGGTATTAATTTCAACCTATAGGTGAAAAATAAAGACTCGACCGGATCGCCCTTTTAACCATCAAAATTCTTACTTTCCTACCGAGCTGAGATTATTTGTCAAAAAATTAGAACTAAATTGCGGTACGATGGTATTTAAATTCTTGAAATTAAAATCATAGCATTATAAGATATTGATCTCTGTTTATTTAGATATTGAAAAAAGTAGTGGAGCGGAGTTTTTAATGGAGGCGAGTCCCGAATTTATACAGGCTGGAATCTATTTCACCCATATATAATATTTTATAGTGAAATATTTTCACATTTTGAAGGAGTGATGTGGGTAAGATTTTTTTGGATGGCACAACGTGTATTAATTTGGTTGCCGGATTTTGATTTTGGGAGGTGGGAGATACTATTACGAATCCAAATAAATCACACAAATTACTGAATGGTTAACTACTATAGTGCCGACCACGAAATTTGAGACTTGTGATAAGTGTTATGTTGTCAGGTTTAAGCGTTGGTTATAATGGCGCTGACTGTGTCAATGAAATTTTCACGGAATGGCTAGAACTATCCAAAAAATCACCATTACTTTGAAGTGATAACAGAGTAACATGAACAAA
Organism: Phenacoccus solenopsis; assembly: GCA_009761765.1. NCBI lineage: Eukaryota > Metazoa > Arthropoda > Insecta > Hemiptera > Pseudococcidae > Phenacoccus > Phenacoccus solenopsis. Next base: position 58,076 of record VFXL01000289.1, on the reverse strand, counting down.
CAAATGTTTGACACCGTAGAAATTCACTGAAAAGTTAAAATATTTCAACTTTTCACTGAAACCCGGAGAATCTTTCATTGCCTGATTCACTGACCATTATAAACGGTTCCATAAAAAAACACAGGTTTAACTTTTTCTGCGAAAAATTCAGTGCCATTATAACCGACGCTTTAGCAGCAGCATGTAATGCATTAAGTAATGTTATGAGAAGTTAGTGGCCATATATTTTTCAATGAAATTGATGTTGGAAGTGCAAATTCATTCGAATGCATGATCAGCTATATGTTTTTCAGGAAATATGGCAACATAGTTGGTCTTGGATGAAAAATTTCATTGTTTGTTTACAAATTGCAAGTCTCAAGTTTCGTGGTCGGCACTATAATATTTATTTATCACGATTTCAAAAAAAAAAATAATAATAATAAAAAAATTAAAAAAAAAAAAAATACCTACAACTTAATATAAAACAATACGAAGATTTTTCTGCTGCGAAGCCAATCGCTCCACATTATCTAAATTTAAAGATTTTGCGATTTTTAATTCTATACGTATTAATTCGTGTTAAATTCGATAACGTTTAATTGGAAATAATACGTCTTAACTAATTTTTAATCATCCTCATAGATGAAAACGTCCTTTCGCACGCCTTGCTAGATACTGGAATAGTATACTCAATATCGCTAGCATATGAGTTTCGAGGAAAGTATTTTTACGAACCTCTGGAAGTCTATAAATTTCATTATGGAAGTGATTTCAATTTTTTTTCATTTTTCATATATCTTCATCGTTTCGGGAAGGAGTTTGAGTTCACCTTTGAACATTTCACAATCGGCTTTATAATGCCTGGCTAGTGGTTCCAACGACGAGCAGGATAAAAAACTTTCTTGTATTCGACTAATGCCCCCGAAACCAATGTCACACTACGCTAAATACAGTAGAAGTTGAGACTTATATCTGATTTGGTTATCGGTTATTGTGAATGTGATATTTTTATCTTTACACGATAGTATTGCGCACAATTTTTCAATTTTGATGGCTTTTGAAGGATAGTGTGGGCCAGAAGGTGGATCCAACAATTTTTGGGTAGGCTGAGGCTCACTGACGCCCACCTGTACCTACACCCCTGTTTTGAGATTACTACTCATCACTTCAATTATATTTAGGAGGTTTACTTCTGAAGCTTTTTTCTTGAGGCATACATCATTTTGACCCACATAATGGGTAAGGTTGTGATTTATTATCTGAGTTTTTAATTTAAAAACTAGCTTTCACAGCCTAAGTGATTTGGGGAGAGACGGGTGGGAGGAGGATGCGGTCTTCAAATCTTTGCGTTTCAGACCATACGTAATTATCTGGCAAATGTTCAACTTTTTGGCATAATTATATTTCAAGTTTTGAGTAAATTTTATGAATACTGCGACGGCTAATATTCGTGAAATTCACTTAGAACTTGATGAGAGACTCTTCTTAAAAATGGGACAAAAGTACTTTTTTCTTTTTTCAATACACCTCAAAATGGCCGATCACTCAAATTTCGAGGGTAGCTGGAGAAAGGGCAAATACTTCAAATTTTTTAGTTTTTACTTCATATGAAAAAGTGAATCTTGAACATCAATATATTCGAATTTCAGCTTCCTAAGTGCATTTATAGGGGAGTTGGAGCAAAAAAGGTTTTTTTGAAGAAAAATTCAAATCATGTAATTTCTCGAATCTTCCATATCTCGTCACCAAATCAACCTAGAAAGGTCAAACTTCGAGTGTAGAATTATTTGATGACTAAAATATGACCTCTTTCATTCGGGTCAAAATGCATCCAAACAGGCATCTCCTCCCAAAAATGACCTAAAAAGGTCAAACTTCGTGTGTAGGATTAGTTTGCAACCTGAATACGACTACTTGAATTTAGATCAATATAAACCCAAAATGGTGGCTCACTAAAATTTGAGAAGAACTTGAGAAGCCTCAAATAACTAGAACTGCGATACATATACGCAGAGCCGTTTTTACCCTATGGGCACAATGGGCACGCGCCCAGGGCGGAAAATTTTTAGGACAACAATTTTTTTTCATACTTATGTAAAAAATGCCGCTTCTCTTTCAAAATTTTCACAAATCATGAACGTAATGATTAAAAATTGTTCAGTTCAATAGTTGTAACTTTCGTAAGCAGAAGAAAATTGGGCAGCGAGACACGATGCATCATTAGCTCTAAAATTTTTTGGTTGAATGCATACAGTACACAGGCGGACATTTTTACGACTTTTTTATATTACGCATTTTTTTTTATATGTAAAGTTTTTTAAAAAATTGAGAAACTAGATTCATTTTAATTTTTTTACAATAAAATTTGAAGTCTTGATTTTTGAAAAAAATGCATGCAGTTCTTAAAAAATAAAATAAAAAATCATATTGAATTTTTTGGATGACGTTTTGCGAAAAATATTAATAGATTTTTTGGAAACCAAAAATTGAAACATCAAAATTGGGAAAAATACGATTTTTGCTTTATGCCCCGTTTCTAGAAAAACTATGCAACCAAGAAGGATCTTTTTTAATAAAAATTATTCAGGAGTACCTGGTCAATAATTTAATGGGAGGATTTTGTAAAATTTTAGTTTGATGGTGGTTTTTATCGAATTGATCGAAGTAACATTTCACCTATTCGTCAAAATCATACCTGATGATGCTGCCTTGTGGGTAGCGAAACGTTGTAATTTTCTCTTAATTTTAATTTTATTTTATCGTGACAATAAAAAAATACTGTGAGTTGTGTGCCAACTTTTTCGTTTCATTCAATACAACACTCACTGAAAAAATCGATCATGATAAAAATTATGTGAAAGTTGAGCAGTTGTTGAGATGAAATTGTTGGATTAACTGAAGAATGTTTTCTTTTCACAGAGTATATTAAACAGAATTCAAAAGTGTTACGGAAATGCTAAAAGAATTTATAATAAAAAAATTGATTACAATATATCCAAATATCTACGTGGTTTTGAAAATTTCGTTCTTTTACCAATTTCAAATGTAAATGGTAGAAGGAGTTTTTCAGCTTTAAAAGAGTGAAGGATTTCTTAAGAATTTTGATGGCTCAAGAAAAACTGACCAATTTTGCGATAATAGAAATTGAACCAGAAATCACGAAGGATGTGCCAATAGATGAGATTGTGGAAGAATTTGCAATAAAAAAATCAAGAAGAAAAACAATTTAATGTTACTTAGGAATACTTTATACAAGTACATCTTTGCCTAATGTCCTCTTGCTTGTGTCCATTTTTTTCATTGATTTTTGTTTTTCATTTTTTATAGATTTTAATTGCACCAAAAATAAAGAAGCATTTCATTTTTCATTTCATTTATGGTTTTATGTGGTAAAAATCTAGGAAAAAGTTTGAAAAAAGCTTTTCTTTACTTTTACATTTTTTTTCAAAATTTGGTGGGGGCGGCAAGAGTTTTTGGGCCCTCGAGCGGGAATATATTAAAACCGTCTCAGCATATACGTAGACTCTCATGATTATAAGAGAAAAAAATATACGTATGTTAAATTCACTTTCACACATAATGTCAGAGGGGAGAAGGAGGGATTATACAGCTCAGAATGTGGCGGGTATGAACAAATAATTGAAACTAATCTATCTCAATTTTAGCCTTCAGAATAATTTTGGAGGGGAGTTAAAGCAAATAATGCTTTTAGAGAGGAATCACAATAGGAAATTATACGAATCATTTATAATTACCTCCTTCCTAAATCGACGTAGGAAGGTCAAACTTTGCATGTAGCCTTAATTAGCGACTAAAATATAACTCCTTCAATTTCGATGAAAATAATTTCAAAATATCGAATCGCTAAATTTTGAGGAAGGCTTGAAGAGCCTCAAATTGCTAAAATTACAATGAATTTTAAATCCAAATTCTTATATGTATAGTTTTGGGAGTGATATGCTGGGGTTTTCAGAGTCGTCACTATATGTGGGTACTGTAGGCGTGAAGAGGTAACCAGAGTTGACTAGAAACCTGAAGAAGCTCAAATTAAAACTCAGCTCCAGTAATGTGATGTGACTATTTTTTTGATTCAAATTTCAACAATATCAATATATGATCGATTTTTTTCCAGCGAGTGTTTTTTAATCACTTAACACAAAAAATCATTACTTTTTGAAGTTTCAACTTTCATGTTATAATTAGAACTTTTAACATTCATGTAGGTAAAAGTGTGTCTTTATGTGAGTGCAAGGTGAGACTACTGAAGAATTAAAGGGACAGGACGAAGTCTTCATAACTACTTTAATGTATCAAGTCATGACACTGTGAAAAATCATACACTGTGCACCAAAAGGGCCTTAAATAATGCTGATAAGTTGATAACGAATAACGAACTAAACTCGATTCGACAAATGTTCGACTTCGCAGAGATGATGGGAATTGCGTACGTTCTTAATAGTTCTTACTAGGTATTAGTTGCCTTAATTTTGCTGCGTTAGCGTTCACAATCGTTCATGTACTATTGCTATTTTTCTGATTATTTTTGAAAAGAACAATGCACGTGTTATGAACAGCGTGGTCTGAGGCTACAACCCCTACAACCCCTATAACCCCCTTTTAATGCAAGCCTGATCATTACCCTCGAATAAAATAAATTGATTCTTTTTCATTTTGTTTGAAAAAATAAAAAATAAATCAGTTTCAGGATATTTTTTCATTACATATTTTTTTCACGAAATAAATTAAAAAACCATCTGACTTGTGTAACCTATTTACAACGTTTAGAGTCCAAGTCAAATTGCGATCTTTGTCATTCCCCCTTCCCTGGCTCGCTTATACTGAACGTATAAAGGATCATGTAATGCCAAACATAACGCGAAAACATTCCAAACCGTTCAACTATTCTTTCCATCAATTTTCATCGCTTAATACGCGTTAAACACACACAAAAACACAGCCTTTCGGTGAAATAAAACAACTCTAGGTATTGCAAATACACCCTCGATACGTTCGCCGAGGTATTTGTTCGTATAATAGATACGAAGTTAATCATTCGGTTGGCATTTCATTTACGTACGAATGTAACAAAAGGTGTTGCCGAATTGAAAGTCTCGCGCTGCGCCTTCGTTTTACAAATTGAACGTCGCGGATAAATCAATTTTGTCAACGATAAAGTGGCGTCGTCGTCGGTAAATAATAGTCGCAGAATCTTTCACCCTATTCGCGCTTTTTGCCTAAGTTAAAATAGCTTTTAAAATAAAAATTTCTCCACAATACACATAGGATGACGTAAAATGCTACAAATATACTATTTTCAATAACTGCGCGAACGTTCGTCGTCGAATAACGATGCCGCGATGGAAAGTTTCACACATAGTGGCCCAATGTTACGCTGTTTCCTGGGTTACATTGATTTACACCTTAGCGCTCAGTCCCCGAGGCGGACCACACCAGTATATACTATAGCGTCGATGGATACAACGAATTTACATAATTGTTGGTATTTTGGACGAGAATTAAGAGCCAGCAAGGGCGAGGGGGGAAGGCAGCCCTTAGATTATCGCGGATTAAAATTTCGTAAAGGCGGCTGAATTGCTACCTCGTAATATTTGGCTCGAGAAAACGAATAAGGCGGCGCGGCGGCTAGAGTAATTCAACTAATTTAGACAATATCGCCGAGATAATAAATCGTCGGGTAACGCGACTTACGACTATGCGGCGTAGCGGCATTAATTGTAAAACGCGTTATTAATTCGGCGCGATGCCGGCGACCTTATAAGAAAAAGCGAACGAACGAAGAGGCAGGCCTCAGAAGAAAAAAAAAACTTTTACGATTTAATTGCTCTCGTTGAAACACTTAATGTTCTCTTCCATTGAACGTTAAATCAGTTTAGCGAATATTATTATACTTATGCGGGTTGCCGTTAGATGAAAATCTCAAACAAATAATGGGGACGAATGCGCCGTCTTGCAAAAACCATTTAAGTTTCTGTTAAGACTTCTTAAAATATCGTTTCCCGACAACTTATACTACTTATATGCTATGCGGGTAACGCTGTCGCAAAGTCGCAGGCGTAAGCGTTATTACATTAGAGTGAAACCGCAAACGTTACACGAAATCATGATACTATGCGAAAACTTTCAACCCTAGCCTCGGTAAACTTTGTATTAAAGCCCATAGCGAGCTAACAAAATACACACCGAAGGTTAACCTTTAATGAAACTAAATTGTAAAATTTTATTTGGCGAATTTTTGCCCGCTCTGGGCCCGCCGCCGCGCCGAGCGCGCTTATCGTTCCAGATGAACACACCAGATACACCCGTACCATCCGATAATCGTATTAAAAGCGCGCAGAAAATTTAAAATACACGACACCTGAACCGAATACGTTTCTTCGTTAGATTAATTACGACGTTTAGCTGTAAGTATTAACTAACGCTAAAAGTAAATAATGCTCGAGTCGGCCCATTTCCGCCTTCCTCGTTTCGCCGGGCGAACGCTAACGCGCGCGAAATAATCTACAGCCTAACCACGTTCGTAATTTATCGAAACCGTACCGACAATAATCGCATAAATCAGATGACCTCAGGGAAACAATATCAACGGCAGCTTTTGTTTTAAACGTCGCAAAAACAATTTCAATAGCCCTAAATTCATTTTCATCGATTACGCCCTCTACACCGATGCACTTACACGTATAAATGGACCGGGGACCGACCCTGTTTCGCACACCCGCTGCTCGTTCCATTTGCAATCGCGAACGAAAATTTACATCAATGAAGCCCCGTCGCGTCTCTCCTCCCTATACTGTTCATCATCGAAAATATCATATCTTGAGATCGGACGCAACGCCGACGCCTTTATTTCGGCGATATTTAATTTACGACCAGGTCAACATCGCACCTTTCGTAACCCGTAGGTATCGGGATTAGTGAACGTTGTATGCGGCACTTACTTCACCAGCCTGCCTGCTGTGAAAATGAATGAACGGGTTTTCGCAGCTATCATAATATCACGAGCTCTTTTTATGTACTGTACCGAGGGGTGAAAAAAATCGTCATCAGTTTCTCTAATATTTGGCCAAAGGAAGCGGCCGAGGTAAAAAATGATACTAGTTTTCGTACCGGTATTATCGCCGTTTCCACAGGAAGTACAGAGTTTATCTTAATTTCATCCCATTGTGAAATCTTCTCGCGAACGCCGGCCCACAAAGTGATCCGGGTTACACGATTATAATACATGGTTACACCGCTTCGGGCTTTTTTCAAAAATTCCAACTTTCGCCCCTCATGCTATGCAGACGAAAAGTATACTCATTTATTCGAGTATCATCGGTTATCTGATCACATGGGTAAAAAAATAAAATATAGAATTTTAACCAGTTCTACCAAACAATACGAAATTTTAATAATAATCAAAATAGATGATTGCGATAACCAACTGATATAGGATAACATACGATTATTGACGAACGCACTCCTGTTGGTTATTCTCGGCGCTGATCATCACTCATGAAGTTTTCACTTTTCACTGTTGTTGTTGTTGTTATTATTATTACTGTTACGTGGATTTTGACACGACTACTCAGTGCCCAATTTGGAGGCCTCAAAGCGTTCATTACGGAGTGAAATTGTAAAAATTAATTTATTTACCAAGGTATGCCTCAAAACTGCTCTCATTACATCACCTTGGACGCTTAATTTTTGAACCGTAATTATGGTATGAACTCCCAATTGGTTATTGGGCGAGTTTTTTCAACTTGGAAACGATAGCTATTGGAATTGGAGCCTATTTGATTCGTGAATAGGAGAAGGGATCTACAAATGTTTGCATTTCAGACCATTTGTAGTCATCTGGCAAATGTCCAACTTTTTGGCATTATATATTTTTCTGCACGCGTAGCACCAGGTGGTATTCATGAAATTCGCTCAAAATTTGTCAAGAGATTTACTTTTTGTTTTTTCGATACATCTCAAAATGGCGAATCGCTCAAATTTTGAGGGGAGCTGAAGAAAGGGTTAATACTTCAATTTTTTGGTTTTTGATCTCACATGAAAGATCGATCAAGGGCACAAACATTTCCAAATTTCAACTGTGCAAGTGTATTTTGAAGGGAGTTAAAGGAAAAAAATGTTTTTTTGAGTAAGTTTTGAGTCATGAAATTTATCGAATCTATTCTAATAAATTTATCATTGTTTGCGGCTTGCATAATAAGCGTTGAAAAAATATCACTGTTACAAAAACTGTTTTTTTTTTTTTACAAAAACCGACAAAAATTACTGTGTATTTGTTTGTTTGTTTTTTTTTTTTTATTTTTAAATTACATTATATTACACACAACATGCTTTGGCACTTGGTGCCATCATCAGATGTAGATACAGAATGAAAAATGTGCGTACCTACTAAAAGTGCTTACCAAATACGTTTTTTTAAAAAAGACGACGTAGAAATGACGTTAATTACCATAAGTTAAGAATTTGAAGGTGTTTTTTAATATTATATTTTTCCTTTTTTTTTCCTAATTTTTTCGTAAAGGAAAATATTTTTTTTTAATTAAAAAATTTATTTTAATTATTAATAATAAAATTAAATACGTTTTTAATTTTTTTAATTCTTTCATATCTCCTCACTAAATCAACCTAGAAAGGTCAAACTTTGTGTGCGGAATTAGTTAGGCACCAAAATAATGACCCCTTGAGTTTAAGTCAAAATGGATCCAAAATGCGGGATTATCAAAATTTGAGTAGAACTTGAGGAGCCTCAAGTTAGTGAAGATATCGTTAATATTAACTCATACGATTATTGGGGGTAAGAAATATACTATATCCGAAAATTAACCTTCACACATGCTTTTGGAGGAGAGGGGAAGGGGTTATTGACCTCAAAATTTGGTGAGGTATGCAAGAGGTCTAAATTTTTTTGTTGTGGCGGCATATGATAACACCTAACTCATTCCGATTTTAGCTTCCCGAGTGAATTTGGAGAGGAAACTCGCTACCAGAAATTTCACGAATCTTCCATATCTCCTCACCAAATCGACAATAACGATGCTTCAAAAATGGATTTTAATCCAATAGCTCAATTTTCGCTGATAAATTCTCGAGCTAAGTGAAAAAAATCTGCACACTGTTACGAGTTGTGGCGCTCGTGTAGGCCGACAAATTGGCCGGATTGCGTTCGCGTTGGGATCGCGTGGAGGAAAGACGAGTACGCGACCTGCCGCGTATGCATTTTATTCGCGACCGTACTTCCTTACGGTATACGGCGAAGTACGCCTACATTACGTTTGTATTAACTAATCCTCTTCTACGCTAGCTCTTTTGTTCGTCGACGAAAGCCAGACAAATAATTTACTCGCATAAAGAAACCTCTTTCAAAATCAGCTAGGCGTTCTTGAAACACGTTCGCTCTCGGAGGTGAACAAAAAACAATCCGTTCTCTTTTTCGAAAATAACGGCGCACAAGAAAATGGCAAAAGCGTATTCGTTTTCCCATTACTAATGGAAAAACAGAAGTGATTGTTTTTAATACGAGAAAATGGAAATTAGGAAGGAAAAGAGACGTTTTTAACAAAGCAATTAGCTGGATAACTGTCGCCCGCAAAATGGAATTTGTAAAAGACGCGTCGACGAGAGAGGTGAAGTATGAAATCCCGTAGGGGTGGCCGCCGCCTACAATGGATGGCGAACGCGTACAACATGTTCGAAAATCGTTGTCAGATATCGTAAAGAATCAGGGATTCTCAATGTATTAATTCCGCCAGCGTATTCCGGAATCTTGTCGTCGTCGCCTTTTTCGTTTTTCGTTCGTCGTACAAATTAGTTAAAAGAAATGTCAACATATTTACGACGTCGTTAGTAGAAGAACGTTTTTTTTCTTCCTTCCCTTCTTATTCGTACGCTTTATGTCCCCACCTTTAACTCTTTTTTCGTATTTCTTCTTCGATAATTTCATTAATTGAGCGCAAACTATTCCCCTCTTCTTTTCGAACTAAGGAGCCCGTATACCGAGGCCAGAAATTTTACGCCAAGTTTTAATCCCTTTTATCGGATCGTGAAATTATTATATCTAATTTAATTTCGCGCGAAAATTTTCCACGTTTCAAGTTGCGAATGATTATTTTCTTCATTTGATTGCGACGGAAGAGGTGAACTTGAAATAGAAATACTTCGCAAACCCGTCTACTAAAGTTGTGCAAAACGTAACAATGGAATGATCGACCGACAGCCATTTAAGGGTTAACATTTTGAAAAAAATTCTGTCGCTAAGTAATTATTAAGAAATGACTTCAGTTACAAAATACTATAATTTTTTTCAATGAATATTCTTCTTCAATATTAGGTGTAGCTCGTATCTTGAACGCTAGCATAATTTAACGTTTTTATATAAACATGAACAATGTTTTACACATCATTAAAAAAAGCAGAACCGAATTGGTGAAATTATCCTCTCTCATTACCTCCGTGAAGGGAGCACTTTGTTTTTCCACCAACTGATAATCCAGTTTTAGTACCAACTTTTTATTAAAAAATTGTTCTATGAACCCGAAACATTATAGGGGACTCACTCACAAAAAAGGTGGCACAATTATCGTTGCAGATCGAATAAATGAAAAATAATTTCAAAATGTTATCCATTCCCTGTAATTATAGCGAACCCAAATTTTGAAAAAATTCATCTCAATACAAAAAGTTGTTAAAAATATGTTTCAGAACTTTCAACCGATAAAAATATTTTTTTCCAAAAGTGCTCGTAAATTTACTGGTAGATTGTAGGTAATTACAGATACATTTATTGGTAAGTTACCAGTAATGGTAATTATAGGTAATTTACCAGTAATGGTAATCATAGGTAATTTACCAGTAATAGCAATTATACGGTAATTTACCAGTAATGGTAATTATAGATAATTTACCATAGTTTGATGGTAATTTATAAGTAATAATTCGCGAATAATTCACAGCTAATTTATCCATAGTTTACAGGTTCATTTTCATATGATAAATTATTTACATTTTTCCTATATTGATAAGAATTACTAAAATTACAGTTATTACAGGTAATTACTCAGGAGGGCAATATGAAAGAAAAATCAGTATAAATGCTTAAAATTAAAAAAGCAAAGTGTTTTAATAATAGACTAATTTTTAAGAAATTCATGAAATAAAATTAAAAAATGAAGCCTTCAGATTAGTAAATCTGCTGATAAATTTGGAATATTCATTCATTGCTACCAGTGCAAGAAGCTCACTTATATTAGTTTGCATAGAAGAGCGATGCAGAAAGCAAATTTTTCTAATGTTGAGCAAGAGATTTTCTCACGTGAAACACTTTTATAAAAAAAAAATAAGCAGCCATGTCGCATTACTAGAGCTGAGTTTTCAATTGTGGCCTATTTTTGAGAGAAATTTTGTCAATTTAATTCCTCAACTCCACAAACCACACTACTCGATATTATACTTCATAAAAGCGCTCAAGAAGTTTACTTTGAAATATATTACACTTTTTGCTCATAAAAATTTAAAGCTTCGACCATATACTATGGACTGCTAATGGTTGTACAGAAACGAACACCAAAGTAAGCAAACAATAACAACATCATAGATGCGCTCGCGCATGCGTAGTGATATTTCAGAAATTAAAATGAAAACGCATCGAAATTTTCAATGATAAGAATGTTAAATCAACATCAAACTACTGATTTAATTTCATTAATAATACTCAATAATTAAAATTACATTAAAGAAAGCATATTAATAATTATTTCAGTGAAACTACGCATGCGTCAGCGCATCTAACTATACTGATGTTGTTGGATTCAGTTTCTAACATTTGAATTAGCAGTCCATAGTATATGTTCGAAGATTTAAAGTCCGTATTTTTCAAATGTTAGCTGTTTGACGCTTCTCAAGCTTAGCTTAAATTTTGGCCATCAGCCATTCTGAATCCAATTCTGATCGATTTTGATTCAAATTCAAGAGTAAACTTTCTTATCTCCAACGAACCTTATATTGAAAATTTGACCTTACTAGATCTACTTGGCGAAGAGATATACGAAATTCATGAAATTTCTCACCTTGATTCCCCCTCCAAAAGATGTTTTTCGCTTTTCGCTTCAACTCCTCTACATATTAACTTTGGAGACTAAAAGTAAAATAACTCTGTGAATTGAGATCACTTTATTATGCGACGCCATAATCATAAACTCATTACTTTTCATTCACTTCCTTCATATTTCAAGAACAATAAACCACCCTTCATCCCTACAAAATCACGTGTAATGCTAAAATTGGCACACAGCATACTTCTCATGGCTGGCAATCATATGAGTTTATATTCATTAAATCTGAACTATTTGAAACTCCTCAAGCTTTTCTTCAATCATCGGCCATTTTGGATCTATTTCGACTCAAATTTGAAAAGGTCATATTCTAGTCCCTAACTAATTCTCCGTACAAAGTTTAACCTTTCCTTGTCGATTTGGCGAGGAAATGTGGGAGATTAAAACAATGTCATGACTCGAAGATGTTTTTTCCTCCAGCTCTTCTCCGAATGCACTTGGGATGTTGAAATTTGGATACGGTAGTGGCCGTGATTCACTGTCTCATATGAGCTCAAGAACAAAAATGTTGAGCAATTTGCCCCCTCTTCATTTCCTTCTAAAATTTGAATGAACCGCCATTTTGAGCTGAATTACAAAAAAATAATAAAAAAGTAGTTTTGCGGAAACATACAAAAAGACTCCGACTAAATTTGCAGGGATTTTAATCCATACTCGCCAGCATACAAATACTAAAAGTTGAACATTTGCGATATGATTACAAATGACTTGAAAAACAATGATATATCTTCTCGAATGAGGTACGCTGAAATAGTTATTGTTTTAAATTCAAGTTTTGCTAAGAAATACTTTCAAGTTGATTAGGTTTCTGAAAATTCCTATGCTATCCCAACTTGAAATTTGTAGCATATAGTAACGAGAATATAAATACTTTTTTTCATAGTTCTGCGTAGAATTTAATCTTACGTCGAATATTTGGTAAAAACGCGCCCACGGTTGGTGTACGAGCGCGAGGTACATTAAATTTATAAAATTCTGGCATCCGTCTTCGAATAAAGAAACACCTTAGCGCTACGTAGCGAAAGATAAGCCACGCATAAAACCGACGGCAGCAAATACTGAGAGACCCTAGGATAAATGACAAAAATTTTAAAGGAATGATGTGAAAACCGAAAGGGGCGTCGTGTATCTGCCGCGATCATTAGTCTCTTCATGTCAACAGAATGTGCAAAATCTCTCAGTCACCCCTATATCCCGTTCCGCCTAACACCGGCAACGCGATACGAAGCGCAGGGAAGAATTGTCACCAGTAATCAACCTTCTGGCACGAGGCCGTCTCCCTTACCCCGGTTCGCCGCGTACACGTCGCACCAAACGCTCGCTTTTCCTTTTTCGCTCGACAGAAAAGACTTTTTATTCTAACTCCATCCGACTCCCGTTGCTCAGCTTCAATGGTACATATCGTCGAATGTTTTTCGCTTGTTTTTTCAACCGTAACGTTTACGCGTTCGACGTGAAAATTACGGCGTCGGCGCAATTCGCGAATATTTTTCCTATTAAGATATGACGACTTCACGCTTTTTATCATTGGTCGGCGCCGCGTCGCGTCGAGGCTAGCCGACTAATTTTAAATCGAAATCGTTATTCGTATTTCAGCCATTTACACTTTGTACGCCACCGTAGGCGACCGAATAACTTTCTTCGTCTATTCAAACCTCGTCAACGCTATTAACAAAACGTAACGTGGTCGGAATTCGCTAAAAGTTCGCTTATCACATGGACGTACCTAACGCTTTCGCAGCTACCTACTCTCGAGGGTTTTTTCCGCCCTCTGCCTCCTTCGTAGTCTTACCTTTCGTTTTATTTAAACGTAGCCGTATACTTCGTTAGGTATACCCTATTAGGTTGTTTTTAATAACGAAATCGAATTAAATTCCGGACGCGTCGTCGCGCTATTTCCACCGACGCGACGACTCGACGTTTGGTAAATTTTCGCATTTGTTATCGCAAATTACACGTTTTTACTTCGATTATCCATTAATTTTTCATTTTCAACCGGACGTCTAACTCGATATTATACCAGTTTCGCTAGATTCGTCGAAATTAACGCCGAATATACCATTTATGGTAATCTATTCATATATCGTCTAGAGTCATCACAAGCAAAATGTGTAATCTACCACATTACATCATCGACAACGATTCTGTTACAATGCGAAATGTACAATGGAACTGCAAATGTAAGTAAACCTGCTCATCGCTTCACTCATACTCATTTACTTACACAGGTAGGTACGTACCAAGCCACCTTCTTAAGATGTTGTACAAATCAAATGGTCAATTTCCACCACGTCACTAAAGTACTCATTAATCTAATGTGAATCGTGACGCAAAAATAGTCCAAAAAGAGGCATGATGTCATCGACATTATGAGGGGAAGAAAATCGTACTTTTGGATGTTGTAGAGGATACTTCCCCAGAATAAAATATCATGTTTTTGCTCCCTAAAAATTTTAATACCAACTTCGTTACTTTTCATTCAACTGGAAATCATTTTTTACCTATCGCACTTTTAAGGCAAACATAAATTATTGTGGCTGAAATTGTTGGATATTTAATTGTCCTAATATTTATAACAATCGATGGTCATGATGTACGTGAAAAACCAAATTGCACCCCCTTGAACGCCGCCAAAATAGGCTTCAAGGGAAATTGCTAGCAGCCAATTGATGGCAAATTTAATGCTTTTCATTTTTTAATTGAGGTGCTTTTCACATAGAAGTGCCGATAAACGAGATATTTTTTAAAAAAAAAAAGGTAATTTTTACAATATTTAGAATTCTAGGGTTAACATCGCCTCAATAACTCAAAAAGTATGGGCTGTGGGAAAAAAATACATATCATTCAAATTTTTAGAAATTCAATTACCTTTATGGTGTTATGAACGGGTTTTACCTACGACCAACAGTATTCACAATACACGCGAAAAATCGAACTGCAAACCTTCTGAGCGCCACCCAAATTGGATCGATGAAAAACCGATCTCATCTAACTCATTGTAAATTTTGTGGTCTTCCATTTTTTAACTGAGGCGTTTTTCTCGTAAATGCGCCGAAAACGAGGTATCTTCAAAAAACAACATTTTTGATAGTCTTTGGCATTGTAGGACCAAGGGCATCCTATTCTTGCGTTAAGTACGACTCGCGCAAAAAATGTATCATCTAATTTTTGGTAAATTCAAAGTATTTTATTTTCGTATGAAATAATGTAGGCCGAGATAATTGCAATAAAAAAGTGTCACTTCCCTGACTACTCCCGAAAACTAACAATAAAACTACAGCGGGGGGGGGGCATGATTTTTCACACTCACAAAAAAGGGTCCTCCACAACACCCAAAAATGAAATTTCTCCCGCTCGAAATATCGCTAGAATCCATATCAGCTCTTTGATTAAAATGACTCCAACACATACAAAAAATAGTTAATGTGCATGAGCAAAGCGCTGGTAAGAGAAAGGAAATGGAACGCCTTCGACGGTCTTCGAGTAAACTTGAAGATAAATTCATTTGAAATTTTTTAAATGAACGAAGCTTGTTTAATACTCTTCACGTCGCTCTCTTGTTTCAACTGTTCACGCATGCGTTGAAGCGATTATTGTTAGACATCAGATAGGAGTGTACTGTACAGTTCATATCTGTAGTACTGGTAAATCGGTCCTTTTTTTCATGGACCGAGGTCAAATATAGTCGTGGGTGGATAAATGTACCAGTTTTAGTATTACGCGCATGCGCGACTAATGTATTAGTTGTTTTTCACCATCCACCATATGCTACAGAGATATACTGCTGATGTGGGTACATTAAAAAAATTAAGTTAAATTCGAGGCTCCGAGGAACAATCATAAAAACGTAAAAAAAGAAGACAGATGGTGGTACATCCAAAATTAATTATACGGGGTGTTCCGGGAGAGGCCAGTCAAACTTTGTTATGTAGTAGTATGCGATGAGGCGAGTAAAAAATGTTATATACATATATAGCCTATCAAGTCAATTGAAGGCGCTGGCACCAGATGAAGATAATCAAGTAAAATTATGTTCGTTCGATTGTAGACTACGCAAATAACATTCATAATGACTATCTTTGAGCGCAACATTTATTTATTTCATGAACTGTTGTGCAATGTTATTTACGTAGCCTACAATCGAACGAACATAATTTTATTTGATTAACTTCGTCTCGTGTCAGCGCCTGCATTTTTCTAAATAGGCTATATATGCAAATAACATTTTTTACTCGCCTCATCGCGTACTACCTTATGGCAAAGTTTAACTGGCCACTTCCGGGACACCCTGTATTGTGTGAAATAACACCGCTTAAATTAAATTAAACAATAGCACGATTCCATTCAGCCAAATCAGTTTATCGCCTAGGTATTCCCAGATAAGAAAAAATTCAATTTATAAAATAAGACTAAAAGCGTATACTTAGACCTACCATTGAATCAACTGACCAAAGAACGACAAATTGACACCATAGATAGCACCACTTATACTACATTAACGAAGAAATGCGTAGCACTGTAGTTTCATGGAATGAAAAAACTTCGTTCCATTTTATACGATTTTAAACGTAAAATAAAGTACCAATTTTCACCATTCAGAGATCTTGCACTGTTAGTATAAATAATTCGCATTCATGTGAGCTAATATCCAAAGAAAAAAAAATGAAATTCCCACAAATAATTCCAACCAGCGCGACATAGCGACTTCAACTACAAAGGGAAGAAATCGAAAAATCTCAGACAAACACCTCATTATAAAATGCCGCGTATAAAACCTTTCGCCTAAAATGTTCACGTCTTAATAGCCCACAGGGTTTTTTTTTACTTCATTACCTCTGAGTCGACGAATTTTTCAACCCTATCCTTCATTTCTTCGCCTTTACCAAACGGTCGACAAATTTTTCATCTTTAATACCGCCGAGCGAATTTAAATAAAAAGGGAAACTCAGATTACCAAAACGAAGCCGACGGAAATTTGAATAATTTTAAGCTGAACGCGCGAATTTAGAATACAATTCGGCGCGAATAAAAACAAAAATGGAAAAAAAATCCGCCATTAAACTGATTTAAAATACGAAAATCCACAAAAAGGTTAATTTTAATTAAACGCTACGGAAACCATCGAACGAAACTACACTTTTTCATTTTTGGTCCGACAATAAAATAGATTAAAATCTCAGAAGTTAAAAATTAAACGTTACTTTTAATTAATAATTTTTCAAAAGCCATTTAGTGAAACAATTGACAACGCCAGAACTGAAATAAGCGTTAAAGAAAGAAAGAAAGAAAATCAAAAGTAACGTTAAAAACAGACAATTCGATGGGCGAAAAAAATTTTCGAAGAAAAAATAAATCTTCATTGATCCGACATTAATTGAGAAACAATTCGAAAAACTTTTCGTCGAGATTTCGAATTTTAATTTAATTACGTAGAAATCGAAAAGTTCTTCGTCAATCTGCGAAACATGGTAGATTATGAAACGATATATACAAAAAGCGACGAAGAATTTATACAAAATCTCCCGTCGCCGGTGGAAACTTTAAATGCAAAATTTAAATAAACGAGAGTTGGAGAATATTCGACGCGAGCGTTTTTAAGTATTCTACTCGCGAATATACGAATCCGTTTTGCACAGAAGCGCGGCGTTTTTTTTTTTTTTCATATAGTAAGTTTTTCGTATTTCATAAAAATTTTCCCACAAAGAGCGTCGCTTTAAATGGAAAAATTACGTATCAAGTCGTTTGTAACAAATCGAAAAGCGCCGTCGACCTTCGACGTAACTCGCTAAGTCGATTTAGGAAAAATACGTTTTAGAAAATTTAATTGTGGCCACGGCGCCTGTAAAAAGCGCACGTTTTTCTAGCGCGAAAACTTTAAAAAGCTGAACGTCGCTTGATACGGTGAATTTTCGAAGCGTACCGGCAAATACGACCCAACTTATCCCCACCCGATTTTTTTTTTCACAAATGCCATTAAGGATTAAAGGACACATATATCTTATGTCAACGGCAGGCAGTGTCGCAAATTGCGTTTAATATCATAACGAACCACTCTTCCGCGTGTAACTGCCCCTTAATCATCATTCCCCCCAACCGTCTTTTCGGTCATATACGTTCGCGTTGGCGCGAGACAAATTTCAACGTGCCGCAGAAATCAAAAGGCGAACCAAACGCGGGGCCATTTATTATAAAAACGCTACGTTCGTAGAAAATTTTCCATTCACCGAGCCTCAGGTTATGGCAGTTCGGCCTGACGAGTAATTTGTAACATAGTCCATACTGACAGATGAAAAGCAAACTCACCTCTATGTCTATTCGTTTGTTTATCGAACATCAGCATCGCGTCTTCAATCTGTAAAAAAAGAAATATATATATTAAAAAATATTCAAGAAAAAACCTATCTTTGAATAAAAATATACCATAATACAGCAAATCTAAACGTACCATATTTCATGGAACATCTTCAAAATCATTTAAACAGGTAAATAAGAAACTACTACAGGAGACGTTGAACTCAAAGTATGCTCGTTTTTACAAGAGAGGTAAGTATGTACTGAAGCATTTATTAACTCCTCTAATGCACTTCATCAATTAAAAATAAAGATGTGTACCGATACCAAATAATTCTTTTTACGAAATAATTCTTCTGAAGTACCCATGGGGTCTATTCAAATAAATCAAACTTTCTCGCTGAATTCATAAAATTCTATTAGTTTGTAATTTTAGTACCCCTCAGGGCAGTTTTGTCCCACACAGTGAATTGAATAATTTTGTATACCCGACGATAATGAATATGGATTTTATGTATCATAGTATTTGTTTTGATGTTTCATCAATTTAATAATGTATACACAATTACACATAAACTCATCATTAATTATTTATATATTATTTTTCAGTTTGCCAAATGTATCCACAAAAGTGTAAAGACTCTCACTTCTATTGCATTATCTGCTATTTTCAGCCGAGAGGAAGTAGCTACTTTTTCCCTCACAGGAAAACTAGCGAACTGTTATGAACCCAAGTATACCGACAGCGGTCAAGAGTGGTGCGGACAACGGAAACTAGTTCGCTCCGACTTTCTTCAGCGATAGCGAACGCGAGCCCTTAAATTAAGCTGTAAAGGCAGTTTCGTAATACACTCTCTTAAATCAACACATTGCGTTACAGTTCTTTACACGCCCAAAACCACGACAAAGCGTCAAACAAATAGATGGTGCAAAACCGAAACCAAAGCTAGATGCGCACAGGATATTACTAGATGAAAGATATTACTGAATGGATATTTACCGCAGTTTTTTGTGCATATGTGTTCGATTGCGATTGTATTCATTATTTTTATGTAGATTACGTAATCACCTCGAAATAACAACATCCTACATTAAGATTCCTTTTCTTTGTACATCATTGGTATTTGATGCAGATTAAATCATATATTGTGCAAAATGTTGTACTTTTTTAATATGATGCATATCTATATTTATAATAAAGGTTGGTATATATAGCAGCGATAAGTAGTACAAATAACAATACTACTGTTGTACATGGTAATGTCTTTTATTTGATGAAATTATAACACTAGTACATGGAACAAATATGGCGTTCTGGAGAACTCTCCTTTATAGTGCCTCAGCACCACTAGTTTTTCAACCACTACTTCCAACTACCGGTAAGCACGGTTCCAATTTATTGGTAGTTACACTACTAGTTGAAATAGTAGTTTGTGCTACTGCGAAGTACTACTAATTTTTTTCTACGTGCGATATATATTAATATATACTTATTTGGAGACATTAATGCGAATCTAAAACTTTCGATAACTGCAATTATCTATCTTTCATACTCGTGAATAAAATTCTTCATCTAAGTTGGAATTTAAATAATGGAATTGTCGCGTAATGCCACTGATTTGGCGTTCTAAATGCTCACGCGATTATCGGGTATTAAGTGAAGGTAATTTTGCCAAGCGTAGTTCGAATTCATACACGCTATAAAATTGAAATTGAATATCATTTTAGTATCGTTTTTGTCGTTTGATATACTACAAATGGAATAAACTGAAACGAATTAATGATACTAAAAATGGACCTGCTCTACGAACCGCCGCATAAAATAATTAGAAAAATGATTTATTACAGCCACCGTCCACATAAATATGAATGCGTCCTTTAAAAGGCATACTTTTCGAGCGCTTTTGAAATAAACGCTGAATAAAAGCCAAAATTTCCCGATAATATCGAAGGATATTCTTTATTATAGGAATTTTTTCATACGTCAGAATGACAACGTTCCACATTCAAGGTTATTGAAAATTTTCTTGTGAAATGTTTCAGCTTTCACTTCATTTAGGTAGCATGAAGTTGAAACATTCTTTCGGTCCACAATCAAAGATTATAAGATATTTCAGTTTTTTCTTTCGTCATTTTTTTCATTAAATTAACAGCTTAGAGATTTATTTCTCTTTACGACGCTTTGTTGTCGATGACAGTAAAAATTGTATTAGAGGCTAAGAAAAAAATTATTGTTATGTATTCTTTTACACTATACGAATGATATATTGACACTGGTAAATGAGGGTCGAATGTCATAAAAAAAGTCTGACGTAAAAATTGAAATACAAAATATATGATTTTCAGTTTCTCTCCGTCAATTATTATTATGCCATGCGTACGACTGAACAGACAAAGTAGCAAATTCCCTTTTATGATAGTTCAAAATACTTTAGAATTATATCACTGGTTATAAATACATTGTGATTGGTTTTGAAAATGGAAATCAGTGTTACCACCATGTAATATCTAGTTGGTTGTTGGTTGAAAGGGAATTCGGTGCTTTAGCTGTATGTGGTTCAACTGACTGTGTATGAAGTTGTCTTGTTGGAATGCATTGCATTTGAATGATTTTTTTCGCATTTCGAAACAGGAATTTATGTTTTTCAAGGTGATTGATTTTTTTACAAAAAAAAACTTATAAAATGAAGGTTTAAAATATACCTATTTGACTTTGCAAAAAAAAAAAAATTAAATAGGTAACAGGTAAAATGCTCAAAAATTAAATGTGTACATCATAAACACAAAAAAGAAGTGTTTGAAACAAGAAAATCAATAAAATAATTTCTAAAAAAGAAAATTGGAAAAAAATGAGAAAAATTGAAAAATGACGAAAAGAGTTAAAAATAAAAAATACTAGCGCCTCCTCCCCCCTTCGGGGCTCGCAATAAAAATTAAATGAAGAAAAAAAAGTTATTTTATCAGACAAGTACGGCTACATTACAAACTACACAACCCAATTTATTCTTATTTGTTACACCCCCAAGAGTTCTTCCTTTCATGATGGACTCCTCTCTTCATACCTTTGTATACCTGCCATTTTAAAGAATTTTATAACTTTACCCTTACTCTTGCAAAGCTTTTATTGAAGTTTATCATCTTTTTTTCTTTTTATAAACCTAGTATCCTTTATAATTTTTATAACTGCTACTCAAAACAATTTTATGACTTACCCTTGTGCATGTACAAGGCTTTCATTAAAATCTACAACCTTTTTAGCTGAGTTTTTAACAAAACGATAGCTATTACAGCCTACCTGATTTGGGAAGGGAAGGTCGGGGGAGGGTGGGGTCTTCAAATCTTTGCGTTTCAGACCATTTGTAATCATCTGGCAAATGTCCAACTTTTTGGTGTATACATTTTTTTCCCCCCACGCGTAGCGCCGGCGAGTATTCATAAAATTCGCTCAAAATTTGGTGAGGACTCTTCTTGAAAATGCGCAAAAATAGTTTTTTTGTTTTTTCGATAAATTTCAAAATGGCGGATCACTCAAATTTTGAGGGGGGCTGGAGAAGGGGCAAATAGCTCAAATTTTTCGTTTTTGATTTCATATGAAAGAGTGAGTCACGGATACTGACATATCCAAATTTCAGCTTCTCGAGTGCATATTGAGAGGAGTTAGATCAAAAAACGGCTTTTTGAGGAAGTTTTGAGTCATGAAATTTCTTGAATCTTCCATATCTCCCCACTAGTTTGTGACCAGAATATAACCTCTTAAATTTGAGTCAAAATGGATCCAAAATGGCGGATTTACAAAATATGAAGATAATTTGAGGACCCTCAAATAGTTATAATTTGAGAAATATGTGTTCGCATGATTATTTCATGGCAAAAAATACTACATTTGTGCCAAATTGAACTTCTTAAGTGTTTTTTGAAGGGATAGGGTGGGGGTTTTCAGACTTGGTATTGAGTGTGGCCTGTAGTGATGAACGGTTAAGCAAGGTTATTACTAAATCAAAACAAGCCCCAGTTAAAAACTCAGCTCCAGTAATGCGGCATGACTGCTTACGTTTTTTTTTTTATTTGTATACGTGTTTTACTTTATATACCTTTTACCTACTATTCAAAACAAGGATGCGCGCGCATCTCAAACCCGATTTCATTGTTATTTCAATACATAGAGAGATTCAGCAACAATGTTCGAAAATCGAAGAAATGTAAAATAATAAAATTTTGGAAAAAGATGAACAAAAAATGTCGAAATATTGGAATACGCCAAAAGTGGAAGAATCATTATTTTCATCAGGAATTCTAAAAATATAAATTTGGCAGAAAAGAAATGTTACTAGCTGATACCTAAAGTCATTTCTGCTCCATGCTCAATCTGGGTCTTAGGAGTTTGATGATGAAGAAAACGTTGACACAGGACTAACTTGAAATACAGGCCGTATAGCTGACACAAAGTGAACCCACGAGGATACCAAAACACTTAATTCTTTTAACTACTTTATCTTATGCGTTCTATTCGATTCTGTTATTAAATTGTTAGTAATATGAGGAATCAGCAGTTCGAGATTGATAAGTTAATTTCATTTGAATATAAGAAGTTCGTTTTTTTAAAGAAACGCCAACCTTCAACGAACATAAACTCACTTGTTAGCTTCTAACTAAATTCATCAACCTGAAAGGCAACCACTCAACTAATAACGTAATAACCAAACATCTCTAATCAACGCCACTGACCTCGACATCGCCGAAGAAAATCTCGAAAATAAAATACGATTTGTTTTCTAAAACAAAACAAGCCTGTGGAAATGCAACACCACCACGCTAGATACAACTCGACTCTACTCAACGCTAACGAGTTTTTCAGACCTATCACGAAATCCTACGAATGCCGCAGAATTGTACACAAAGAAAAAAAAAAGTACGACATTGTGAAGGACTCTTTAATGATGATGGCAAAGCCGGAGCTCTAGATGCGCCAGCCATGTATACGCCAGTACGAATGGGAATTACGGTAAGCAACGCAGAAGGGGTTTAATGAGAACAGCCGCAGGAGGAGGCAATAAAGAAAAATATGAAATACTCGGCAAGAAACGACATAATGACCTCTTGTAATCTCTTTAAGCTTGAAACCGGAATTCGCAACCCGTTTTTACACTAAATACGTAAAAAAAAAACCCGCTAGCGGATTTACTCGCTACGTTTTTCTTTCCGCTCTTTCGCCGCCACGTCCAAACATTCGCCGTCGCGCCGCCTTTTCTATGGATTTAGATAGCGTATTTAAAACATACCGTCCACGATCAAATTATCATAAAGTCTTTTTTGGGAAATTTCAAGAAATTTCGTTTCGTGTAACGACTTTTTCGCGCGCCAAACTTTACCCAAAAAAGCGAGCCGAAATCGTGCATTAAAACGTGACTTAAATAAAAACCGCCGTTTAATTTTAACAACTAAATATCGAAACGAGACTGATTCTAAAATAGTTTTTAATACCGTGTCATATTGCGAGGAAAAAAAAAACTTTTATTTCCTTCGCGAGGTTTTTTTCGCTGCTGGCAAATGCGTTTTTAAAAGTTACCCGTAAATTCGCTTCGTCGTCGAAAATTTCGAATACGCGATGGCCCACACTGCTACCGTGGGTACGTCGTTTTACATTATTTCGTAAATTTACGACACTGCTCTATATTTGTCGCTGACACGGCGCGTTTACTACGGCGACGAAATTTTTATATTTCTTTGTTACAGATAATTAAACAACATCTTAAATTACATTTCGCCGACACACGTCGGTATGGCGGGTATTCTCATCGTTCGTTTTAATGTTATACTCGGTCGCTGAGAGAAATCGAGAACCTAAAATGTATTCGATATACGAATTATACGCAACGCGCACGCTGCACGTATCATATTCCCATAACGAGAACCTCTCCGCCAACAACTTCCATAAAAAGATACGTAAACTATGCCTTCGAGTCACCCGCAATTGCCAACCTTCCATTTCGCACGAGAGTACTCACCACCGTATAAATCATTTTAGTCTCTGCGATGAACATGCTCGCCGAATGGAACGGTTCAACCCTTCGTAATCGTTCATATCGCTAAATGCCGAGTGAGTTCAAACTATAGTGTTCGCTATTTCTCATCCCTCGGTATATTCATCTTTTCCGAATTGTTTGAATTTAAAAGTTGTGAGTTTCGCTCGATTAAAACAATTATATGCGGTAGAATTTAATTTTTTTTCCATTGGAAGACATGAGAATGAACGAGATAAAACAGCTTTCTTTTTGAAAATAACTTTCAACTTCAATAGAGGAGTCAAGTGCGTTAGTAATTGAGCCTACATAGAAAATTAAACTTAATGAATGCATTTTCAAAACTCCCTCTAAAAGCTTATTTTTGGTTTTAAAGCATGACGGTGTCTGACGAGTTGCTAACCATAATTGCACAATGGCAAGACGTTGTTCTGGTACATGAACCATACAGGGTAGGTGGTGTCTTCCGCTTTTTCTGTGAACACGCGTAGGATACATTTACGTCTTAGCGGGTCCATCTTAGCCACGACGTCGATGTGGTGAAAACGATTTTCATCGACTCACACTGCCTTTGCGTCGGCTTGTAGTTCGTGGCGTTCGAGTTCGGTTGTGATGAGTATGTATTTTCAGCACAGCCGACTGATCGCGCCTTATCTTCATCATCTCCGTGAGATACTTTGGTATAGGTGCCGACGTCAATGTACATTCCACCCTTTGGGAAGAAGCAAAGGCGGATGACCGCCGCAAAGAACTCGAAATGTTCGTTGAGTTGTGTGAAATCCAAGTAACCGAAGGCGACGTAGTGTAGGTTCGCCAGTAGTAAAGACTGCCTAAGAAGAGGAATATAGTGTTTTTAAGCTTACGGGCAAATACAGAGACAGGCACAGAGCAAAACCTGAATTCGACAAATAACACCCATTAAGATAAATAACCACAATCTCCCACTCTGACGGAAGAAAGTCAGCAGGGGAAGAAGATAATTATGTTTATGTACTTGGAGTCGCTAATTTTTGCTTCAGTTTTCATTATTAGGTTGAAA
Source organism: Phenacoccus solenopsis (assembly GCA_009761765.1). Taxonomy (NCBI): domain Eukaryota; kingdom Metazoa; phylum Arthropoda; class Insecta; order Hemiptera; family Pseudococcidae; genus Phenacoccus; species Phenacoccus solenopsis. The sequence continues at coordinate 32,622 of VFXL01000289.1, read as the reverse complement.
TATTAAGTCAAAATTATAAAGAGGTTGTTTTAAAAAACATCTGAAACGAAAAGAGCGATGATCCGTAGCGAATGATGAAACATAACAAGAAATTGTTAGTTAGTTAAATTCGCTAAAGGGAGCAAAAAAAAGTAACGTATGCAGCCATGCCGCATTACTGGAGCTGAGTTTTTAATTGGAGCATATTCAGGTTAACCCATTTATGTCTACAGACCACATTAATGAAAATCCATACTAACCCTACCAAACCACTTAAGATGTTTCATTTAGAACAAATACAGTATTTCTTGCCATGCAATAATCATTTAAACACATATTTTTCAAATTATAGCAACTTGAGACTCCTCAAGTTATTATCAAATTTTGATAATCTGCTATTTTGGAGCCATTTTGATCCAAATTCAAGAGGTCGTATAATGGTCATCAACTAATTCTACATACGAAGTTTGACCTTTCTAGATCCATTTGGTGAGGAGATATAGAATATTCGTGAAATTTCCTGCAGCAATTTCCCCTCCAAGACGTTTTTTACTCCAACTCCCCTCCAAATTCACTTGGTAAGCTAAAATCAGAATGAGTCAGTCACTCGAACTCATTTTATCATATGACACCACAATAAGAAATTTTCGTCTATTCATGTCCACCCCACCCCATTTTGAGGTCAATAACCACTCCTTCTTCCCCTCAAATTTCATCTGTGAAAATGAATTTGCGATATGGTATAGTTTTTTATCAGTAATAATCATATAAGTTAATATTAATTACATTTTTACCAATTTAAGGCTCCTCAAACTCTACTCAAATTTTGGTAATTCATCATTTCGGATCCATTTTGGTCCAAATTCAAAAAGGTTCTGGCCTTCAAATAACCCTAAACACAATCTAGATCGATTTGGTGAGGGGATATGCAATTTTCCCTCCAAAAGCCGTTTTTTGCTCTAACTCACCTCTAATTCAACTTAAAAGCTAAAATCAGAGTAAGTTAGTCTTAATCATTTCGGCTCATTTCATCATATGAATGTACAATGAAAATTTTCGACCTTTCGTGCACCCCAACTACATTTTGAGGTCAATATCCCTCCTTTTCATCTCTAATATCATGTGTGAACTTGAATTTGAGATTAGTATACTTCTTATCCCTAATAATCACATGAATTTACATTAATTACATTTTTATTAATTTGAGGCTCCTCAAGCTCGACTGAAATTTTTATATTTCAAGCTATTTTGAATTAATTTAGACTCTGGTCACCAACTAACCACGAAAACAAAGTTTTACTTTCCTACATTAATTTGGTGAGGAGATATGGAAGATTCGAGAAATTTCACAACTCAAAACGTCCTCAAAAAGCCGTTTTTGCTCTAAATCTCCTTCAAATGCGCTTGGAAAACTGAAATCAGGATATGTCGGTGTACATGACTAACTATTTTTATATGAGATCAAAAACGAAAAATTTGAGCTTTTTGGTCCAAAATTTGAGTGATTCGCCATTTTAGATATTTTGAAAAAATACGTACTTCGTGACATATACAGACGAGCGAAAGAGACTTCTTGGCAGGAATTTGTCGAATGTTCGAGCTGTTGTAACGAACTGTGGAGTTTCTGTAAATCGAAAGTTGACGCACTTGGGGAATTCTCGGATTCTTCTCGCCCTTTGCGAAAATAACTCCGATACAAATGTAGTTGGACTCGAGTCCATGAAAGATTTTGGTGAATACGAAGGCATGCATGGACAACATTAGAAGGAGCGTCGTACGCATTACCTAAAAACTCCACGCGAACTCAGCCCCCTTTTCAGTGGAATGGAAGACTGGGTAAAGGCAAGATAATCTACCAACGCTCGAAAGATCGCCTTTTTCCTACAGCAGACCCGACATAAAGCAAGAAGTTTTCCGAGGTGTTCGGCAACTCTTGACAAGGCAACCTTACAGCCACCACATCCAACTGCATTGCCAAAGCAATTCATATATGTAATTTTGTTGCTGGACAAGCCGACTGGAGATCGTAAGGCTTACTTTAAAAAATTCGAGAGTTTTTATTACATAACTTATGATTTATATATATATATATATAGATTTATCTATGGATAAAGTGGCATCATTTTTCGTCGTCTACAGGTAAAGTGGCATCTTTTTTACAAAGTGGCATCTTTTTTTTGATGCCACTTTACCATCACATTGCTCATCGATTCAACTATGTGTCATGACGTCACTGGTGTGGTTATTTGGGTGATGCCACTTTACCACTAATATTCTATTTTTCATACAAAAAAAATTTTTTCGGTCTACGGTCGTAGTAGCCTCATTTCTTTTAAGTTTACAGGTAAAGTGGCATCATTTTAAAAATTTGTTTCCAAGAAAACCTATGAAATTATACATTCCGTTCGCCACTGTGGTGTCGTTAACGTGACATTAGATGCACTTCTGAGGAATGTGCAAAGTGATGCCACTTTGACCATAGATCACTATATATATATATTACGATACCCTTTTCTCCCTAAAATTTTAATTACATACATTTCAATATATCAATAGGAATGCAATTATTTTTATTTATTCTCATTTCGTTATAATTTTCCACTCCCAAAATGTTGTAGCTGAGGGCAGTTGCCCAATCACTTGCCCACGCTCAAATCCTCCGCTAGGATTGGGCCTAATGTAATCGTATAAAATCCCCTCGAATATTTTTTCAATTTTGAATAATACCAAGCGTTTTAAAATCTCGAGTAAAAAAGATAAAAATCGCTCTCCTCCTGAAACACCATTGAGTTGTAATCGCGTTCATAAATTTAGCGCTTTGCTGTAATCCTCGACAGTATCGTTTTATTCAGCGTATCTTTCTCGCCAGCGAGCTTTAAATCCCGAAATTTCTATTTGGGTTAATTTTGATGAACCGTTTAATAATCACTAACACGAGTCCATCAATGGATATCTAGATTCACGAGAGCAGCGTATTCAATGCGGATCAACTTATCGTTATCATTCCTTTTCCGCGCCATTGCATTGATTTCATTGTCACGATGTACGCAGCATTCGACAAAGACCTCCGGCGGCTCTGTTCCGCTATTTGAGTTTATCTTTCGAGTTTTTTTTTCGCACCCCTTATAAGTCCCTAATAAATTCAAATTGTTCAGATAGCGATCCGTTCGTCGACTACATTTTACCCACCACGTCGTCGTGACCACTACAAAAACAGGATACGCCTGGAATCATTTTTACGCTCAAATGTGCCGCATCGACTAGATAAATTACAACCTTCGAAAGCTCCTTCGATGCTAAACTTTCCGTTTCTGACGGGCACTCGTTATCGCGTCCGATATCGCTCAATCTCGAATCAGTGAAAATGGCAAGTTAGAGATAATAGCGTCGTCTAGAAAAGTAAAAACTCGCTCGAGTAATCGACACAAGTTGTAATTCGTAGCCAGGAAAATTACGAAGTAAGATACACGAGAATATTGCAGTTTGGAAACACAACGAGCTTTACCAAGTATGCTGTATCAATGAACGACTCGATTCCATATAAAATTAATTCAATTAACCGCTAACCAGCCCCAACCTCGTTCGTTCAATTTCACCCTATAAAAAATAACCAATTTCAACTTTTAAATATCGTTTCGCCGCACAACGCCAAAAATACTTGAATTCGGCTCTATCTCGCGAAAATTGCATTATACCACTTAAAAACTTATCTATCCGTTTCCTTTTATTCGACTCTCGACCATATTTGTGGGGACATTTAAAAAATTAAATATTACAATGAAAGCTCCTTTCTAGCGAACCAATAACAATAGAACTGTCTCTCTTCGAGGAATCCGTGGAACAAGAACCTCTTCTCTACAAATGGGTCTATAGACGCGGTAAAAGTTATAAAAGAAGAAGTATTGTTGTAGACAAAGCGTCAAGACACAAATTTTTAAAATTCAACTTCAATAGTCCGAAAAAAAGAAGGAAAAACATACGAAGTCACTTCGTTTTATGCGGCGGTAAATATAAAAACGAATGAAAAAATAGCCGATCATTTTTGCTGGCCGAAAAAGAGCATTTAGGCGCCGACTAAGTTCTGCATTCGTAACTTTTTCTCCCCATCGCTTATTCCATTTAAGTCCCCCTTTTTGCACCATACACAAACTAGTGTTGACGAACAAAAAACTTTTTTCAAGTTGTACATTCGGTTACCAGCAAATATTTCACCGAAATATATATTCGCTTTTAAACGAAGCGAAAGCGAACGAGGGAGAAAAAAATTTATTTTTCAAAATTCACTTAGAGTGTTGCAATTTACATAACTCGATAGTTGTGTTTTAAAATTAAAACTATTTAATTCGATTAAATTTGAAAAAAGTACTTTCAGCTTTCTCCAGTTCGCGAAAATTTTAAGCGGTGTGATCTTTCAATGTCGTCATTTGCAACGAGTTACAATGCAGATAATTTATGCGAAAATGGGTGAGAAAAAACCATAATTTTTTACTCTTTGATTACAACATCGCGCATAACTGATCGAATATTCATTAAAATCTTCGATCTAACAACGCGACGACGAAAAAAATATTAATTAGAAGCGAAAAACCATTCGTCGAGTTGACTTTTTTTTCAAATAAGAAATACGCGAGTTCGCGACTTTTTTTTCATTGAAAAAAAAATAATAATAATGAAAAAAAAAAAACCTTCAAAGGCTGAAATGATAAAAGAACAAAAAACCCAGAAAACCTGGTCGTTTGCAAAGTTGATTATTCGTGTCATATACCAAGCATTAAAAAAGGACTGAAGGTTGGAAATTTCAAAATGACGAGATGCTTTTGTCAGGAAGTAAATTAAAAATAAAAACCAACGTTAACCGAAAATGATAAAAGTTTAAAAGCTCTTCCTAGTCTGACGAGAGAAGCAGGACAACAGTGGCGGGTAATTCGAAACTTTCTCAAACAACTTTTGTCCGTTTCTATAGGATTGAACAGTCGGGTAACGTTATACCGCACCGAGTAAGAGCCAAGCTTAACGCGAAAGCTCGCATCGAGGTGAATGATTAGAGATTTTTCCAGTGACATCGTCGACCGCCTGAAAAATTAATCGTTTTAATAAACCGTTCCTCTCGGTTTTTCTTTTTCACTAAATAACGAACGTCGCGTCACTTTTTACGCGTTGCCTTTTTTTTTTCTGTATTCGAACGATGCATTTTTTAGAATGGCCATAAATACCGCCTCCTTCAATTTTGCTTACGAAAATGTCCAGCCTATATGTTGTACAGTAGAAGGTCGCAATAAAGCATATCAAATATAGACGCACGTGTGATCCTCTCAGACTCCTGAAAATGTTGGCAGACTCGTTCAATACTATTGCTAATGGACACGAAATTTTAGAACTTTTACCCGAAATTCTTGCTAAAATTTTTCTGTCCTACCGTCGCCTATGTATGATTACGTGAAAAAAAGCAATATTACACCATACTACGAATGCTGAAGGACCTCCAAACACGTGGTTGATTTAATACACGACACCGAAAGACAAATGAGTAAGTTCCTCGTGCCTTTGAATCACTCCTTCGAGTACAATACATATTTTATACGAGTTACCAACATGATACGTCATTTAATACGCGCGATGATAAGAAGATAAATTTTGAACCGAGGATTTGCCGACATCATTTTTCAAATAAAACTTGCCAACTGCGTGACGCAATGCTGAATTAATTTTCGCGCCAGTTCGCAAGTAACCGCCGATTCCTACAAAGACGTACATATCACCCTATCGTCGAGCTGTTTTCAATGCTTAATGAGAAATGCTTTTTGATTGGTCTAGCTGTAGCAATTAGAAGGACTTCTTTGTTCGTGGCATTAGCTTCTGTTTACAATTAAGAAGCGAAAACGTTGTTTTTTTTCTGATATTAGTACACTGATAGTTAATGAGTCCGATGTATAAAATATGTAAAGACTCGTATTGAGATGAATTTTGTTTTCAAAAATTGAAGATAGACAAATTGGAAAAAAGAAGCTGTGCAACTTGCGTGTAAAATTTATAATCAGTTTATGTTGAGTGGATCAAATTTGGAACAGGCGATTTCAATTAATGTTTTTGTTTTTTACGATTTTTTAAAAAGTTGCTAGACTTTTAAACATCGACTTCATCGTCGGAAAGCTTATTATTCTCCGGAAATGCTGAAATTCTTCAAGCAAATAATTAAGGTCACTTGACAACTTTTTAGCTGAGTTTTCAACTTGAAAACGACAGCTATTACAGCCTACCTGATTTGGGAAGAGGGGTCGGAGAGAGCGGGATCTTCAAGTTTTTGCGTTTCCGACCATCTGTAATGATCTGGTAGATGTCCAACGTAGCGCAGACAGGTATTCATGGAGTTCATTCAAAATTCGGTGAGAGATTTTTCTTGAAAATGCGAAAAAGTACTTTTTTGTTTTTTCGATACACCTCAAAATGGCGGTTCACTCAAATTTTGAAAAGAGCTGGAAAGGGACAAATAGCTCAAATTGTTCATTTTTGATTTCATACAAAAGAGTGAATTACGGACACCAATATAGCAAAATTTCAGCTTCCTAAGTGCATTCTGAGAGGAGTTAAAGCGAAAAATGGCTTTTTGAAGAAGTTTTGAGTAATGAGATTTCTTGAATCTTCTATATATCCTCACCAAATCAACTTAAAGAGGTCAAACTTTGTGTATAGAGTTTGTTGGCGACCAGAATATGACCTCTTAAATTTGGGTCAAAATGGAACCAAAATGGCGGATTATGAAAATTTGAGTAGAGCTTGAAGAGTCTCAAGTGAGTAAAAATGTAATTAATAGCAACTCATATGATTGTTGACGATAATAAGTATATAATATCCCGAATTCACTTTCACGCATTATGTAGGAAGAAAGTAGGAGGGGTTATCAACCTTGAAATATGGTCGGTGGATGTGGCCTGCGGACATGGCGAGGTTATCAACGTTATTTGCAAACTTGAACCAGCCTTATTTAAAAACTCAGCTCCAGTAATGCAGCATTACTGCTTACTTTTTTTACCTGTTTAATTCATATACAGTACAAAACATTACCTGGCTATTCCAACTTGGTAATTTTACAGGGATTCTCAGTTTATCACAAATTCAATACTAATGTTCGCGTTCCTTCAGTTTTCAAAAACATCAGCACAAAATCATCCTCTTTCTTATTTCCGCGAACAACCTTTACTTGCTCGAAACAATAAGCCTGCCACATCCATTACAAGCACCAGCGGATAAAAATTCGAAATAAAAAACAACGCGAAACGAATACACGCCCACGAGGTAAGTGAACATGGGGCTAATTCGGAATTGCGGTCATGTATCTGTAAGCGGCGGGAAAACGGAGGATTAGCTTATCCAGGCGTTGATGCTTGCAGTTTACTCGCCATATTCGAACTTCACGCCCAAGAAATTCGAGGAGCTATACGTTCAAAACGAGGTGAAAATGTCGAACTGCTACATACGGAAAGGTCAAACGTATATGTGGACCAAATGACGTGCGTGGAATTCAAAAGGCAACGAAAAAATATATGCCCTCATCTAACGACACCGAGTATAATTTCTCCGTTTTCGTGAAACAAGAGCAAGGTACACGATTCGAATCTCGAAATTCCGCGCCAACCAATTTGAGCGGGCTATTTTAAAAGGACTACGCTTCACGCATCCTGCCAACTAATCAACATCAATTTAAGCCCGCGCGCCTAAACCAGCCTGATACGGCTTCCAGTCTTATAAATACGTAAACACGCGCTAGGTACACCGGTATTAATTAAAAAACACTTTGTACCGCGACCATATCTCGAAACCTACACCATTCCGATTCGCTCGCGTACGGAAAAACGACGAAACCGAAGTTTGAAAAGTTATTAAGAGAATTTCACGAACGTATTTCGGCGGCACCAGAAAATGGAATCGAGGTCATTAATAATTCACGACATTCTTCGTCGCAGACCTATATCACCGACATTACGACAGCCAAGAAATTTCGCTTAGACTATCCGACATGTTTAAATAAAACACACGCCCCGAAAACAGCGCAACCCAGCCTAAGAAAATGACAAGAAAATCGCTAAACAGGAAAAACCAACAACCTTAACTTATCAATTTTAGGCGAGCCCGCAAATTTATGTAGGTACGTTAGGTCGAGGCCTGCTTACGTTGCTAGATTTTTCGGTTACAATGTAAAAATTGCCTCATACATCCGATATTAATATTTATGGCATAACGCTAGATTTCGAATTAAAATGTGTCACACGGATTTTTGATATTTTCATCGTGATCGCGTATATCATACGTAGAAAGAGGAATCTCTAAAATTTTCGCCTATTCCTTAATAATGGAAATGACGCTAAGAAAGCTTGGCTAGTGAGTGAAATTCGCGGTGGTTTATGATGCTGCAACGTTCATCATATTACATATGATAAGCATCTTTTTACATTCGAAGTGATTTTTGTTACTTAATTGTTTCTTCTTAATATTTTCCTTGATTATTAATTTTGCTTTTATCTAAAATATGAAGTCTTTAAATTAATAGTAAAAATAAAATTAATAAGTAAATTTGGAAGAAGTTGAAGGGAGCAACATTGTTTGCACACTTGAACAAGCCTTGCCTCAATTAAAAACTCAGCTCCAGTAATGCGGCATGGCTGCTTACATTTTTTTTTTTTGCTAGTAAATATATGGCTCCAAAAAACGGTCGTTCCTTGAACGTTTATGCTGTAATTGATGTTAGGAATTATATTTTGGTACAACGTATCTGTATAAGAGGTCAAGTTCAAATAACACATTTTAGTCACTGGTACAAATGTACTTTTTGAGAACGCATTACATTGTTTACGCTGAGAATAAAAAATAAATGGAATCCCTCATAACCTTGGTACCTCAAGCTCGACGAATAAGCCGAAAAAAAAAAGGATACCGAAAGGGGAAAATGGTCCGAAAAGCATTTCAACAAAATTCAACGGAAATTTTGCGATCCGAAGCGTAATTTGACTTCGCGAAAGTAAGAGTTACAGAACCTGTTCTTGACAGGATGTTTCGTATTTTGTAGTATTTCAGTTTCACGCCGTGTTAATTGCGCAAATATCATTAATATCCTTCATCTAGTTAGCATACACACGCTTCGTTTCTACCATCTGTTTACCGCGTGCCTTCAAAATCTTCCGGTTAAACGTGAAATTATTCGCGGTGAATTTTGAAAAAATACAGTCGTAAAATTCTTTAATATGTCGACCTCGACCAACAATCGAACATTATGTTTAATTAAATGCCCGATTAAACTTCCAAATTACAATGTATATCACGTGCGTTATACCTAACTCGTCGGTGCTTATAATATAGACTCGAATATCGCGCACACGTAAACGTAATAATGACCAATAGCATAGATCATCTTATTTCTTCACCGCCCAAACGATGAGTACTGGATCGTTTCTCTTTCACTTTTTCTTTTACTTATGAACAGTTTCTGGTGAGTGTAAAATGCCGTCATTATTGCCCCAAAAGTGTTTCTTTTAACATAAGTCTAACAACTGATATGCGTTTAATATTATATACGTAAGTGCGTTATTTATGATCGAACGTTATAAGGCTACAGGCATCGGCGTGTTCGCTGAAAATCTAAATTACCTAAAGGAAAATATTTTTCCACCAAACTAGAACCCATCCACAAGGATTGCAAGTATTGCTCAATAACAATAAGTAGATTATAAATATACGACCGCAATAAATTTTACCCGATTGGCTGTTTCCTTATCGTAGTTTCGAGTTCGTAACTGGGTGCTGAACTTCTTCGATATTAAAAATTTTATGTGAAAAATCCTCATTTTGAACAAGCCGAAAGGTATTTAAACATAAATTGTTGAAAATTAAATCATCAGGCTACGCACGAGTATTTTATCTACATTTTTACTTGTACGTTACAATGTCGTTATTCTCCCTCCAAAATAGCATGAGCTAAATTGTAGCCAACAAATTTTCAAGTTTTTTTGGTTTCGCAAAATATTATTAAACCAAAATAATAAAGCGTCGGTTATAATGGCACTGAATTTTTCACAGAAAAAGTTGAACCTGTGTTTTTTTATGGAACCGTTTATAATAGTCAGTGAATCAGGCAATGACAGATTCTCTAGGTTTCAGTGAAAAGTTGAAATATTTTAACTTTTCAGTGAATTTCTACGGTGTCAAACATTTGTTTGTTCATGTTACTCTGTTATTACTTCAAAGTAATGGGGATTTTTTGGATAGTTTTAGCCATTCCGTGAAAATTTCATTGACACAGTCAGTGCCATTATAACCGACGCTTAAGATGATAATATTGAGAATGAAATAACAAATGGATTTTAATTTTGAGAGTTAACTTGGATTAATGGTTATTATTAAAACATAATCTGATAGCAGATTTGGACGTGTTTGTTTTCGCAAATCAAAAAAGAATGAAAGTAAACAAAATCTATGTAGTTTGGCAAACCACAATGATATTTCGATTTGGCTTTCAGCGATGCATTTCCTACAATTTAGCTCATGCTATGGCTGACATCTGGTGGCGAAAAGTGTAACTGTTCAAATGAGGCTGTGTAGGGCATGTATAATGCAGACAACGAAAATTTATAATTATCATGAATTGTGTTCGTTTTTTTTTATGTATTTAATTTGTATTTAGAAAAATTTGGTGGCTACGTGTTTAAAGTGATTTATAAACCTTGGTCTAATTGATGGAAACTATTGATGAAAAATCATATATGCCCCGTAGAGCCTTGCTAGAACACTAGCGCTTAAGCGGTTGTTTGACTCCTAATAACAAGCATATTTCCAAACTGTACTCCAAAGTACTCCAAACTGGCCACGATTTGTAACACAACAACAAGTCAGTGAATTACCAAAGCGTAAAATACAAGGAATAACGCTGAACAACAATTTATTCAAACTTGAACATTCATAATTTACAAATGCCCGCTACTTTTTGCTTGTATTTATTAAAAATTTCAGAAAATAATTCGTAAGTATAAGTCTACATGAAAAAAATTAGCACGCTTAAAAATTAAAGTTAAAGGATTATTTTAAGTATGTAATATGTACGTATACATATACACTTATGTTTCTAGAAACAAAATGTAATAGGTAACGTTCAAAGTAAAAACTTATTAAATATTAAATTATTAATATACATTATACTTAATTATATTAATTTCTAATAAATTAATTTTAAATGGTTTGGTTTTTTTTTTTCAAGATTAAAGGATCTTGGGATGCTCATTATAATTAATTACTGATAATTAATCAATACCGTGTGCGCAAATGATTATTTACACACCAGTGCAAAAATATATTAAAACTAGTTTTTCAAAATTTAGAAAATAATATCACAAGTTTTGAAATGGTCTTTTATCTCTGTTTCTAATTTAGTTATGTTATAAATTAATTAAAAATATAAATAAACCCAACATGTCCTTATAACATTTATTTCAAAATTGCATGAATGAGTTTTTGAACATTTTTGCGCTGTGTGTAAGTAATTACTTGCGCGCACGGTATGTTATTTGTTTTATTATTGTCACACCGTTCAAAGTAAAACTTATTAATTATTTATTTATTTACAGCCTAGTTTACGTATACAGCCTAGTTTACGTAATATTACTTATATATATATATAAATAATATTAATATTACGTTAGGCCCTATAGTAGGGCAAAGGCCTCTCCCAACCTAGCCCATTCACACCTATCTTGTGCAATCCTATGGAACATGTCGTTTCGTAGCAGTTTAGTAAAGCCGTCCCTCCATCTCGTTTTTTGTTTTCCCCTTTTTCTTTTTTCTAAAATTTGCCAAAATGTGATTTTATTGACCCAATTTTTGTTTTTCATTCGTGCAATATGTCCCGCCCATTCCCATTTTTTCTTTTTTGCTAATTTTACCATATCCAGATTGTATTTCAAAAGTTGTTTAATTTTGCCGATTCTAATTTTGTCTTTCCTTTTTATTTTTAAAATTGACCTTTCTAATGAATTTTGAGTTATTTTTATTTTGTCTTCATTTTTTTTATTCAAGGCCCAGACTTGAGCCCCATAGGTCATGACGGGTACTAAGCACAAATTGAATATGGTGCATTTCAATTTTTTACTGTAGGGTCCTTTGAAGATTTTTTGTAGCGACCAATATTTTCCCCATGTTAAATTTATTCTTCTGTCAATTTCTTTTGTTGTGTTATTATCTAATCCTATCCTTTGACCGAGATATATTACATTGTCTGTTTTTTCGATTTCACTTTCCCCAATTTTAATAGAAGGTAGGTTTTGTTCTTTAGTTAGGATTTTTGTTTTTGAAAGGTTTATGCTTAAGCCAGCTTCTCTACTTTTTTCTATCAGTTCTATTAGCATCTCGCTAGCTTCGCGTCCAGATTCCGCTACTAAAACTACATCGTCAGCGAATCTCAAATTGTTAAGATATTCCCCTTCTATTTTTATCCCTTTTTCCCCCCAGTCTAAATTTCTGAAAATTTCTTCCAGTGCACAGTTGAAAAGTACTGGGGATAGAGGATCACCTTGTTTTACTCCTCTGTTTATCCTAAAGTATTCTCCTGTTCTATCGGCTTTAATTCTGGCTTGTAGGTTTTCGTACATTTTGGATATTATTTTAATATAAACTTTGGATATCCCTTGATTTATCAATGCATTTAACATGAAAGATTGGTCTAGAGAGTCAAAAGCTTTGGAGAAATCGACGAAAATTAGTGTAAGATTTTTATTATATTCATTGCACTTTTCAATTAATAAATTTATTGAGTGTAGGTGATTGATCGTAGAGAATCCGGCTCTAAATCCTGCTTGTTCGTTTGGTTGTTGTAAGTCAATAGCATCTTTTATTCTATTTAGCAAAAAGATGAGAAAGTTTTAGCTATCGAGCTACTCAAACTTATTGGTCTATAATTTTCAATTTTATTTCTACTTCCCTTCTTGTGAATTAGAATTATATCTGATTTCTTCCATTCGTTTGGGATTGATTGTGTTTGGAGGATTATATCGAAAAGGTTAGTTAAAAGTTTTTTCATTCCCTCTCCACCATATTTTATTTGCTCGTTGTTTATTCCGTCATGACCAGGAGCTTTGTTGTTTTTTAGAGTTCTAAAGATTTTTTCTATCTCAGAGTGAAGGACGGGTGGTGGTATGTCAGTTTCGTCTATTGTACAGTATTGTATGTTTTCGTTTTCGTTTCGATATAAGTTTTGGTAAAATTTTGAAGCTATCTCGATGATTTCTTTTCTATCATGGTGTCTGTTACCTTGATCGTCTTCTAGAAAAGTTATTTTTTCTAAACCTATGCTAAGAGATTTTTTTATAAATTTTGTGCTTTTGGTGGTTTCTAAAGTTTTTTGAATTATTTCTTCTTCTTTTTTTCTATTAAATTCTCTGAGTTCTATTTTAATGCGTTTACACATCAAGTTTAGTTCTATTCTATCTTTGCTAGACTTATTATTCCTTTTTTTTAAATTTTCTCTTTCTTTGATTAGCTTTATTATAGGATCAGGTAGTTTCATTAAGGAATTTGTTTCTTTTTGTTCTGTTACTGTTTTTTCAGTAGCCTGTTTTATAATCTTAGTAATTGTTTCATAGCTTAGTTCAACGTTTGTATGTTTTTGTATTGACGTTTCTGTGACTAGTTTCTGTATTTCTGTTCCATAGGACTGCGCATCCCTATAAGTTATACCTTTTTTATAGAAGTTGTTAGCGTTTTTCTTTTTTGTGTATCGCCAACCGTCCAGACTTATATCGCAATAGATTAACCTATGATCTGAATTATAGGGGAAGTTTAGTACGTTGAAGTTTTTTATTTTATTGCAGTTTTGCGTTGTAATAATATAATCAATTTGGGTTCTGAATTTTTGGTTTGGGGACAACCAGGTCCATCTTTTTCCTTTACGATGTTTGAACATTGTATTTACTATTTTTAGTTGATATTCTAGGCAAAATTGGAGTAATTTCTCTCCTCTTTCATTTCTTGAACCGTAGGTGTAGGGCCCTATTATTAATTCTTCATTAGATTCTCTTTGACCAATTTGGCTATTTAGATCTCCCATGATAATAGTTTGATTTTTTATTCCTTTTTTTAAATTTTCGAAGGTGTCGCCTACTGTATTCAAGAATTTTTCGTATTCTGAGTCTGACTTGTAGATGTTGGGGCGTACGTTTGGATAATATTTAGTATTTTGTCTTTCCCTATTTTAATTTTTCCAATAGCGATTCTATCATTAATTCCTTTGAATTCTATTAAATTATTTATCCATTTCTTTTTTATCATAAATCCTACCCCTCTTTGACCCTCGTTGTTGCCTATATAGCAAAATAGGTTATCTCTTTTAGTTTGGATAATGTGCTCCCCTTCCCTTCTTATTTCTGATAGTCCCAATATGTCTAGATTAGATTCAATGAAGGCGTTTTCAAGTTCCAGGAGGTTTTCTCTGCTTTTTAGTGTTCTTACGTTCAAGCTTCCGATTTTAATAGTTTTTATCTTAGAGTTACTTATATTTTTTACGGTACAATCCAGACGGTTGGGATTTCTATTATTTAGGTTAATTGTTGGTTTATTATTAGGTTGAGCTGTTTTAGGTGTGTTTAGGTTATTTTCGTTTGGTGTGATTTGTGTTTTTTTGTTTTCGTAGGTTTGGGAGGTTAGTCGTAGATACCCTCGCTGACTAGGCGTACCTGGGCATTTGGTTGAGGTCGGCCTTGTTCTCTATTTCTTTTTGGTTGTTTTCGTAGGCTTCTTCGCGTTTATTGTTAGCTGGTCGATTGTTAGTTGACGCTGGTTACTTTTTGGACGAAGTTCTCTCTTTGTTTTGGGCGCTGCGGTTCTTTTCGAGTTGCCTTGAGACTCCCCGTCGTTTCCTGGTTCTTCGCTGTCCTCGCTTTGTAACTCCTCTTTGTCGGATTCGTTGGGTAGATCTAGTTGCGCTATGTTCGTTAGTTCCGACAAGTCGGTGATCAGAAACCGAGGGCTGTTTTCCGTTACTTTAACGAACACTTTCCCGTCTCTAACCCATGTATACGCTATTTTTCCTTCTGACTGTAACTTTTTTGCCAGATTTATAAACTCTCTTGTTTTTTTTGTATGGTGTTCGTTTATGTAAATGGGAAGAGCTGGATCGAAACCCATCGAATTACCGTGTAATTTTTGCCTTTTTGCGTTTGTTATCATAATCGATTTCAATTCATGGTTGTTTAGTTTCACCACAATAGACGGAATTCTGCCTTTGTTCGTTGGCAGTCGGTGTGCGGCGCAGATATCGTAATCTCTAACGTTTATGTTTAATTTTTGTGCCAGCATTGAAACTAGTTCACGTACGTTTTCGTCGTCTCTATAGGGAACGCCATTTATAATTAAGTTACCTTTATAGCTGTATTGTTCCAGTTGGTATACGGTTTTCGATAGTTGAAAGTTTTCGTCTTCTAAGCTTTTTACCGCTTGCTTTAGTTTCTTGTTTTCTTGTTCTAAGTTCTGAATTTGGGTTGTTATGGTACCTATTTTCGTATTGGTATCATTAACTATCTCCTTGATAGAACGGATTTCTTCCATCAGCTTTTCGTTAAACTCTTCGGACATTATTTTATCTTTTAGATAAGCACTATATTGAATTGTATTATTAACGTGCGTTTAACACTGAACGCTAACAAACACGACCTGTTTATACTGTTACTAAAACCGAACTCCAAAAACTTATTAAATATTAAATTATTAATATACATTATACTATAATTATTATTAATTATCTAATAAAATTAATTGTTAAATGGTTTGGTTTTTTTTTTTCAAGATTAAAGGATCTTGGGATGCTCATTATAATTAATTACTGATAATTAATCAATACCGTGTGCGCAAATGATTATTTACACACCAGTGCAAAAATATATTAAAACTAGTTTTTCAAAATTTAGAAAATAATATCACAAGTTTTGAAATGGTCTTTTATCTCTGTTTCTAATTTAGTTATGTTATAAAATTAATTAAAAATATAAATAAACCCACAATGTCCTGTTATAACATTTATTTCAAAATTGCATGAATGAGTTTTTGAACATTTTTGCGCTGGTGTGTAAGTAATTACTTGCGCGCACGGTATGTTATTTGTTTTATTATTGTCACCACCGTACCAGTAATTTACAACACTTTCAGTAGGGGGACACTGGGACAGTGATACAAGAATCGTTGTAAAAGAACGATATTTACCATAGAGAGTCGGGAACCTGGGTGGAAATAGCCTTTCCCCACGGCGGTTGGTTGGATTGTTATCAGCTCAGATAATTTGACCTTGGCCAGTTTGGGGGTACAGTTTGAAAATATGCTAATAACAATGCGAAAGGAAATTGCAGTGATGGCCAAAGTTCACGATTATTATCAGGCGCTCGCAAAAGCGCGTTCGTTAAAATTTTTGTTTGATTGTCGATTTGTCATTTTGTCAACTACAAAGTGTCGTCTACTTAGCTTTTCCTTTTTCCCATACTCCATATTATTGAACACGTCTATTCATGCCAAAGGACGACCGTTATTTTGTTCGTATTATGGTATTCTCTGTTCTATTATATTAAAATTCCGTGTAAGTAGTGAAAATCGTTGATTCTTCTAATAAATTACATTGTGATTTGTGCTTGTTCCTGATGGTATGAAGGAGGAAAGCGAAGGCTCCTCTATTAATGCCAGAGAGGGCATCTACACCGACCCATATCCCGGATAAAGATGGGAAATCATTCAAGCATTTTATCCCAAAAGTTCGACTTGAGAAGATTGCATTCTTAGCGCTCTTCATTTCCCTTCTCGTCGTTCTTCCATCACTACTCATCTTAACGCAATTCGTTTTCAAAAAACGAAATTTCTTTAGTAATAACAATAATTAATGTCCATGCATCCTTTTTTGAAACAGTGACCATTATTGTACCAATTGAACTACTGCTCGTGAGTTCATTAAGAAATTAATCCCATTTCCTTTTTTTTTTTTTTTTTACTTATGCTAACGCTCGAACTATCATTAAATTTTCAAAACATCTCAGATCCATTTGACTCTTAACGAAATATCAATACTGTACTGAAATGCACCGTTACTGTCGTCGTAAAAAAATTATATCCATAAATATTCACCTACACGCGTTAAGTCGACGAGTGAATTTACTTATCGTGGCAACGCTATTCCGCCAAGTACTCGTAGTTTGATAACGTTTATAACCGCGTTTTAACAAAAAGCAATTGTGAAACACAATAAAAGCCATTATTCGACAGCGAATTTACTTACGTAAGCAATTTGGAAGGTTAAAAGTGTGTAATTTGTAAAGGTCGCTAACGCTTATACGACCCATTAACATTAACATAGTACGTTTGTGTCAATGTGTACGCGATCAAGAATATTACGCCTTAACCGGGTCATACGTCGTAACTGGCCGCAAAACAGCTGAGATGAACAAAATTACGGAAAATCTGCATTTTTCGTCGATACCTTCGAGGCTTAGTTATATCATCGTGCGCCAAATATAGCTACGTAATCGCTAGTACGTGCTAGAAACAAATCGTTCGAATATGTCTAAAGGCGCGTTTATGCTACTGCAACGACGAAATTTCAACAACGTAGGTATTATTTTTTAACACAAATAAAAAAGAAAAAAAGCAATTCTTATGACAAAGAAGCCAGCTTATAGATTTACCGAGTTGGAGGAATTTTCACACCATACGATAATTCGCTGAAGTAACAATTTTTAACCACATCGACGAGAAAACAAACTCAGCCTAAGGAATTGAAAAGATATTTTCAAACACCTTAGCCATGCAGATATCGAGGCGAGTAAAAACCTCAATTCGAGACACGTTTAAAATCGTCTTACGTGGGTATTAAAATAAAGGGTGGAAAATTAGTCGAACAGCTGCGATCGCCATTCTCGCATATGAACATGTTATTTCATGTCACAGATGCGAACGCCATTCGTTGCAGCTCATCTTAATTCGATTGCAAGAATTTTCGTGTTCCTCTCGTTGACAATTAATTACCTCGCATAAGGCGCCAACACGTTATAAAATCCCTCGGCGATCGTACCTTCGGTAAAATTCTCCATCCGAAGAGAACACCGTGTAATGGTTAACTAATCAATGCCGAATCGAAATAGGCTATTTTTCCGAACACGTAAGAATGGCAAATATTTCGCGAATTAATTCGGGGCGAGTTGGAAGCCAGTAAATTGAAAATATATACTTTAATTAAGAATCGGGCGAGTTTGCGAGCGCATCTGCGAAATTAACTAGAAACAAATTAACGGCTAATGGATTCGTGGAAAGGTAAGCCATTGCGAAGGGTAAAGAATAAAGTACAGAGTTAAGCAAAAGGGAAATCAGAATCGCGCGATAAAGGGTTAGTTTGTTTGGGTTATCAGAGAGCACGCGCTAATGACAATTCGTCAGTTTGTAATGAAATATCCATCAACCGAGGCTAAAGATAACGGAAATTATTCCATTAAGAAAGAGCTTCCCTACACCCGAACGAATAGGACGCGCAGCCATGGAAAAACTGGCCACCGTTATCCCACTACCAATATAACCTTCGACACGAAGCGTTACATTTCGACATAGAAATTATTCGCGCAGAATAGTCTCAATAGTCAGGGCGCGGACATAAATTAAGCAACTTTAAGATCATCTCGATAGTAACTTCTCGCAGTAGTGACTATTAAAGCAAAACTTTAAACAAACTCCCTATAGTATCATGCACTTTAGATGCTGATATATAAATATACCAAACGCGAAAAAACCCTTTACTTTATTCGCCATTTTAAATATTTACACGCTCATAACTTTCTGACAAAGAAATGCAATAATTTTCGCAGAGAAATTTTCTACTTCGAGAGAAATGCACTTCGTGTAAGACTTACACCGGTGACAATTGACAATCTCTGAAATCAATTATCAACGACTTTTTGACGAGAAAGCTGCAATTATTCAGTGGATAAAACGTTTCGTATGTTTTTCAACTTCTTCATCAGTCTCGTCTTCTAACAGCAGATTATTTTCCAACTCGTGACTGGAATGAGCGATCACAATTGCACTGACATGCGACCCAAACGTGTCCAGGATGTGGTTAACGATATTTTTAAAACGTTCCTTCACTATGCCGCTGCATAATGAGTTCCGTTGTTTGCTTTAATCTTCGCCGTTCGTCGTCTCATTATGCCCGAACTGCTGACATTGCAGAAGTCCACAGACGTCGCGAACGAATCCGCAAATTGTATTTTTCCTCGAATGACGCGAATTTTCGCGCCAGGAATAACGCTATTACAGCTGCGTCATGCTGTTATGTTTTTAAAATGCGATTTTCGACTAAATTAAGCAATCGGTTAATTAGGCAGTGGCTTATGACGACGTTGTAATAAATGATTTTTTTTTTAATCTAGCATCGTATCTCACGCTTTGAACGGTGACTAAGTTTTGCTCATAAGAGAAGCGGAGATATGAAAAAAAAAAACGCAAGCAGCCATGCAGCATTACTGGAGGTGAGTTCTTAATTGGAGCTTGTTCAAGTTGCTATGATATCATTAAGATATGTATATGACAAACTTTATCAAGAGAGTATATTCTATTCATGATACCTACGTTAATTTTTACACAAACATTCGTAAACAAGAAGAATTTTAACACCTGGAGGAACGAAACTAGATGAAGTCGATAAAATTCGCATTCTCACATGACAAGATATATTCAAAAAGATAATAAACGTAAATAAACTTAAATTTCGAATCAAAAAATCACAAATATATATATTCCCTTGAATACAATGAAATGTTAAAAACAAAATGAAATAAATCAGAAAGGGAAAGATAGGTGAGTTAATTCCTACGCTTCGAAGAGCCTACATTCGCAACCACCGACTCAGCCAAACCATCATTTCGTGGTCGATGTCATCGAACTCCTAATAAGGATTCCCCATAGCCGATCCTTCTCCAATGACAACTTGATTCCGAAATTATTCTGAAATGCTTTTAGTCACTGCGTGTATTCTCGCACCGAGCTAGGCGTTCGGATTAAATTCAAATGGATACCCCAAAACCTCCGGACAATCAGAATTCATTAGAACGGCCATTTTGCAGTCATCTACGTTTAACCAACGTTCTCGTGCGGTTTACATACTATGTACTATGCGGTGAAATATACGTATTGTTCGAATGCATATCAACCGACCCATTGTGGTTTTCCTGTCCCATTTTTCGCACCAGCGAAATGTCCGAAACTATCTAATTAATTCCGACAAGAGACACGTTGCCCTTCTGTCTTAATATGAATGTTACCAAAGATAAAAACTTTTTTAATTTGCAACTTCGATTGAAAGGAAATTTGCAACGAGTAACACGATTCAAGATGGTGCGAAGTTCTTCTTTCTATAAACTACTACTTTGAGTACTAGTAGTAAACTATAACCATTCTTCCCATTAGCTGTAAATAGTAGTTCAAAAAATAGAGATACCTAGCTCACTACCTCATTCTTTATGGATAGGGGAATTGGCATCTTCACGCGATAAGCTTTCATACAAGTTCCAGGCATTCTCCTGCTACAATTTAGTTACATGCAGTAGGAAAGACTCTAAGCTGATATACACATTGCTTATTTACTTACTCTTTGCTGCTATAGGTTTTACTTAAGATATTAATTATTCTTTTAGTAATGCAGGAAATGACCACCATTCTAAAATGAAATGTTTTGTAAAATATTCCAGTACTCCTTCATCTGCCACGAAGTGATTAGAAATTACGAGAATTTAAATTATTTCTCTGAAAGCTATGTTTTATAAAATGCATACGATTAAGTTCCTATCAAAAGATAATACGTATTTCTATTGAATCATTCGTAATGTAGGAAAATTTAATTTGTTCTTAAAAGTGAAACCATACTTTCACATGCGTTACCAAAATGAACCTACGAAGATTTTATTTTTATTGTTTCATTATTAAGTACCTCGTATTTTATTATTATTAAAGAAACTGTTGGTGTTAGAAGTGAGTTAAAAGAAAACTTTATTATTGGAATTTTAAATTAAGCGGCGCTCTGAAGTTTCTTTAGAAGTTTTTTCTTTTTGATATAGTTTATTTTTTGGAGAAAAGAATCTCTAACGCTGGGTCTATACGCAATAACGCTTCAACGTTGAAAATTTTACCTTTGAGAATTAACTTGAATCGAATGTATTAAATTGGAAATACTATTCGACTGGGAAAAGATCTATATTTTTACTTGATCGATTTGTGATTTATTTCTCGTGTCTCTAAATGTAAAACAATAACATGATAACGATTTTGAAGTGTCATTTAAAACTATATAAGTAACTGTTTAAAACATCTGTATGTATTTGGAGCCCACCATTGTTAGCTACATGGATGGGGATAAATTTTTGTCGATAAAGAAAATTAAGAAATTTCATATATACATGAAATGTATGAAGAGGGCGCGACATGCCAACTAGTGAACGACTCTATTGGGAAAAATATCAAGCATTGTGTGTTGGCAGCCTTCACCGAAATGATTAAAATGGATGAACCGTATTTTCTTGTATTTTATTATTAAAATATGCGTTTCTTATGAAAGAAAGAGGGCTGTTCTTGTTTGCGAAAGCGACGAGGACATTATAATTTCTGAAAATATAGAATTACGTTTGTGAAGGAAGCGTAATACAGTGAAGTAAAACAAACGAGGAATACTTTGGAATTTTTCAGATGGTAGATTTTTTTCCTGTAAATGCAACTCGATTTGATGCATCACCTCCAATGGAAGGGCTAATGTAAATTAAAATCGAAAGAATTAAGTATATTTAAAGTAATCTGATCACATTGTAAAACCTAAACTTTCTTAGATACCTTTTATGGAAAAATAAACTGGCAACAGACTGCAATGTAATATATTTTGTAACCTTTCCAAGTGTATTAGATTATTATAAGTGGATATACCGTACACCTAGCATATTAACAAGGAAAGCGATATTTAATAGTTTGATGTATCGACTGTGATTTCTCAACGAGCCAGAATTTCGCAAAATATAATTCTCTCATTTTTATTTTATTGATTGATTAGACTCATCTATGTCTATAACCAATGTTTCATTCAGATCTTTTATTAGATGTATTTCAAAAGTGTATACGGATGATCAGTTATATCCTGTATGACAAACATATAGCTATATCATGGTCTATTTGATATTCATAGGATATCCTCAAATGTTCTCCCATTTTGATATCAAACTATGTTTCTGCAAAGTATATCAATAAGGAAGTCGGATAATGGTAAATTACCTCGACTAGCTCGTAAAATAAAAACAAGAATCAGCTAATGATTCAAATCACAAACGAATTTTAGTTGTTCACTGAACGATATTATTTAGAAAGGTAGAAATGAAATTACCTAGATTATATCACATTCTAGCCTTATGATTGGTTCTTACGTGCGTGACGTTTCGTCAATCAAAAAGCAGACCCAGTACTACCTATACACTGCGTCTAACTGATTTTAACACACCCGAGCGCGAAATTCCCTTTCATGAAAAAAAATATCTACTAAGTATTTCATTTTGTTTGACTTCATTACGTCATGATGAATAATTTAACCCTTAGGTAACTGAAATTATATGATTTAAATAAATTTTTATTGGTTATTTGATTGATTTAAATTTATTTCTTCCTAAATCAGTGTTGCAGAATTAACTAGAATGAAACGTTGAAAGTTTAAAAACATTCATAATCTTGTACCTAAATTATGGATTGCAATCATAGAGAAATAATTGTTTATGTGTTAATTTCTTAATCCCGTAAAAATTATTGAATATAAATGAAATACAGAATACTTTTTTTGTAGATGAAGGGAATTTGGCGCTGGGAGGTATTAAAATCAGTTAGACACAGTGTAATTATTCTATTCGTGATAAAAGTAGGCATGGAGCGCTAGTGTCGATGTAGATAAAATTCTGACGATTGATAATGAAAACATAATACAGTACATTGCCTCTTATAGGAGATTTTGTGTTTTTTATGGAAATATCTTGAAAACAGCAGGGTTCTAGAAGAAAACTAATAGAATATAATTTATAGAGCGAGAAATTTCCTACTAAATAGCGCAAAAAGTTTCCATTTACGTTGTATCTTTTAGGAATAAACGCTAAAATAAATTTATCAAAAATCAGCTCATCGGGTTATCCACTATAAGTATCATAATTCATATCAAACTTGCGCCAGAGTACCACTACTTTGCGATTGCATCTCGAATAAAGAAAAACAAAGCTTACGGGAAAGTGATAACTCCCTCGGCTTCTTCATGCTGATTCGAGATATTCTGGAATTGATGAAATTATTTACCTGCCGTTCTCAAGTTAAAAATTCGGTTAAAAAAAAAACTTGATTCACCACTTATTTAAATGATGTAGATACACTTGAAAATAAAATCGCGCATAAAATTAATTTAAACGAATTTTATTTGAACAATGGCGTATTTAAGGGGGGCGGGGGTCTAGGGGGTCTGAACCCCCTTGGCGATTTCAAAAATAGTATTTTTGCCATATACAAATAAGGAACAACGAAAATGTAATATGCAAATAATCAATAGTAATAAAATCGCAAAATTAAAAAATGCGAGTAGGCAAATATTAATTTTACGCCATCAACTCGTACATTACCGCATCAGATGAACGCATGACGCACGTAACACGACGCCTTGATTTTCAACTTTGGATGATTTTTTTTTTACTTGCTTATTTATCATTTTTTTAATTTCTTAATTCGCAATTTAATTTAATTTTCATAATCAAATGGTGAATAAAATTTTGAGTCTACCTAACAGATTTTTATACTTGAAAATGTTGCTGGACCCCCCCCCCCTTGACAATTAGTCTGCATATGCCATTGTATTTGAATAAGCATCTATGTCACATTGCTGGAGTTGAATTTTTTGTAAGCTTCTTCTGTAGATCTTTTCATTATAATTCAATTTCGATGAAACAAATCAAAGAATATTAATGAAAAATTATTGTCAATAAAAAGAGATAAATTTTATTGTTCATTTATATCATTTGTTATTTTTATAAAGCTGAAATAATGGATTGAAATCACTATTAAAAGTCTTGTTCCATCATAACAATGCTCTCTAGCAAACACTTATCAAATGAAACGCAATATTCGAGAGAAATGGTTCTGAAGTTAGCGCAGTTAGAATTTTCGAAACTTCACGAGCGGTTCTATCTTATTGAAATTTTTTGTAACCCTTCATTACACGCTTTCCATTTTTAAAAATAATTTTATTTCTGGGGCGAATTTCACGCCAGTAATTTTGAAAAAACGAATAACGTGTTCGGGTAATTTTTTATACGGCGTAGCTTTCTCCCTCTTCTTTTTCGAATGAATATTTAAGTATCGGGAAAGTAAGAGCGTGCTTTATATTATGGATTTTTTTCTTATCGTCGGTTGATGTGTTTAATATCAATTGCATAACTAACGAGCAAAAGAGGAAAATCGGTTATATCGAAGCACATAAATTATATGGTTGGATGTAAGTCTTTTTCGGGGTTAAGTTATGCGAATAGGCGTATAAACGCAATTATTCTTCGTATACGCGAATAGTGACAAGAAAGAGTAGACGTAGGAGCATCGGTTCGACTGGATTTTATTCGCATAAATCTACGTCGTGGCCAAAATTATACGGATGTTTGAGGAAACGTTGATTTCACGATTTCGGCGAAAAATTTCACAATAGAACGGGTTCTCCTTCGACGACCGAATGTAGTATACGCGATATACAATACATGGTAATATCCGTCACCGCCATACGCGTTTTCCACCGTTAACAGAGGTTTTTCGCTCGTTTAGGTAACGGTTGATGAAAAAAATAGCGTAAAAGTATTGGCCCGGGTGTAGTGCGGACCTTGCGAAATACTCGTAACGACGTGACCGCGTTTTTGGGGGCGCCGAGTATAGCGTGAAAAATATCGCCATTAGAATCTCAATAAAAACGTCCGCGAATAGCGAATTAATCTTACGCTAGTGGAGATTTCTCCCTCAAAATTAGTTTCTCAAAATTAAAATTGAGCTTTCGTCGAAGCGGCAGATTGTTTTTAATGGCGTTTTTCGAGGGCCGCGTCGACGCTTTTTTTTTATGTATTCGTTTTGGCCGCTACGTCGCCGCGTCATCGAGCTCCGCTCCAAAAGATAGAGTTCGGCGATATTAAAAAGTTACTGAACGAGCCGCTGATTTAAATGTAAATTACGACGGTGAAAGAAATAAACAGAAAATGTGACAGAAAAAAAGCCGGCCCAGATAACGTTAAAAGTTGATAAATCTGCAGGAATACATTTCGACGCCTTTGTGTTCTCGACCGAGCCACATCGGTGGTGAAAAAAATGCTTTCGTTTTAGACATCGATTCACTCCCTCCTGCAGCCGACCTTCGGTAGAGTTCATAATGAAAAAAATCACACCGATATAGGCGATATTCGCCGCATTTTTGGCATAGCAAAAACAAAAACCGAATTGGACTTGTTTCAATTTTCAACCGTGTAATGGATGCCCAAGATACGCTAAATTTTTCTTTGGCAGGCTTGATACTCGGAATTAACATTTCCACACTGACGTTCGACCCATCAGTCTAGCCGGTCCGAAACCTATTTCGAAAAGATGGCGCGTATTTTTTTTCCCCTCGTCGAATAATCTGCACGCTTCTCTACGCAGTGAGATAAAAACGTCGAAAAGAAAATATATATCGTCACTACTGTTGGCGATAAATCGCGGTAAATATGTTAATTTGGCTAATGCGACCGAGAAAGAACCGTGAAGAGAAGTGGAAAAAATATATAAGAAAAATAGCGTAAAAGATAAGTAAAGAAAGAACAAACTACAATTTTATATCGAAAGGCTACAAAAATATGAACGAACGTCGAGCCCGTTTTTTATTCGCTCAAGAAATAACGTGCAGAAAAAGGTGTAGGGGTGAGGAGTTTGAAAGAGCAATATAATAAATTACAACGTAAACGGGCAAATACATTACGGCGCAAACTTAACTTAAATCTCATCCCGGTAGCGCAAAAAAAAAAGAGAAAAGAAAAAACGATTCATAAAATGGGAGGCGCAGGGTGTTGTCTGCGACTAAAAGCTGGTAACTCCAAAGTGTTTTGGAAAGTGAAAAGGTTAAAACGATTTATCAACTTTTTAACGAAAGTGCTCGTCCTCTGTGTTCTCTCATAATTTACATTTAAGTTGTTACTCGGTTCGATTTTTTAAATATTTACGATTTCGAATCAGCGAAAAGGAAATTATCGAAAGTCTTTATGCACAAAACGTAAACTATCGTATTTACTCGAACGTGATCTTATTACAAGTTTAAACAGAAATTTATCGCTCGTTTGCGACTACTTTATTATTACGTTTGGTAGTTCATGGCGAACAAAAAAATAAAAAAATGAATAAAAGGAGAAAAAAAATCGTTCGTTATTCGTTATGTAAGTACACGAGTACAGATATACTGCTAAATTAAATGGTAGAGAAAAAACGTAAACTTTACGTTCCGGATGTATGTCAGTTAATGCAAGTACTGAAATTCTAACTTTAATGATAGCGTCGATGAAATGAATTTTGAATCAAAAACAAAAACAAAAATAGGGAAAAAAAATCATTCGTCTGCTTATCTTATGAACCTCCGGTTCCAAAAAAAGATTAAAGTGAACCTAGGTAAAAAAAAAATAACAGGAAATAGGTTGTAATTTTCTGATACCACTGCTACTTCATATTCTGTAATCTGTACGCACTCAGTGATGCAGAAGCTTCTTAGGAAAGGGGATAGGGGAGGTAGAAAATGAGAAATCAATTATATCTAGTGCATACTTATTACCTACTTGTATAAAGACAACAAATGTACTACCGAAGTGACTTTTTTCTTGGTGGGAGATCATTTCTGTGCTGTGTATTTGTAATGCATTTGAAATAAAAAAAATGTAAATAGCTATGCTACGTTAATGAAGCTGAGTTTTTAATCGGGGCTTGTTCAGATTTGAAGATAATATTGCTAACCCCTTCATGTCTATAGGCCAGTTCCGCGTACTAAGTCTAAAAACCCTACAATGTCCCTTCCAAAACCATAAGAAGTCACATTAAAACAAATATAGTATTTATTACAATGCAATAGTGATTTGAACATATATTTTTAAAATTAGAGCTACTTGAGGCTCCTCAAATTATGCTCAAATTTTTACAGCTTTGGTGAGGAGATATGAAACATTCATAAAATTTCCTGCAGCAATTTCTCCTTCAAAACCTTTTTTACTCCAACTCCCCTCCAAATTCACTTAGTAAGCTAAAATAAAAATGAGTCAATCAAATGAACTCATTCTATCATATGACACCACAATAAAAAATTTTCCTCCATTCATGTCTACCCTACCCCATTTTGAGGTCAATAGGCTCTCCTTCTCCCCCTCAAATTTCATCTGTGAAGATGAATTTGCGATATAGTATAGTTTTTATCTGCAATAATCATATGAGTTCATATTAATTACATTTTTACCAATTTAAGGCACCTCAAGCTCTACTCAAATTTTAGTAATTCGCCGTTTTGGATCTATTTTGATCCAAATTCAAGAGGTCATATTCTGGTCACTATCTAAACCCACATACAAAGTTTGATCTTACGACTCAAAACCTCCTCAAAAAACCGTTTTTTGCTCCAACTCCCCTTCAAACGCACTTGGGAAGCTGAAATTTGGATATGTTAATATCCACGACACATTTCTTCATATGAGATCACAAACGAAAAATTTGAGACATTTGCCCCTTCTTCAGCCTCCTTCAGAATTTGACTGATCTATTATTTTGAGGTGTATCGAAAAAATACAAAAGAACCTTTTTTGTATTTTCAAGAATCTCTCACGAAATTTTGAATGAATTTCATAAATGCAAGCTGGCGCTACGCGTAGTTATGTATAACAAAAAGTTCAAAATTTAAAGACCCATCCCCTCCCTCCCCTAACCCCCTTCCCAAATTAGGAAGACTGTAATAGCTATCGTATTTATTGAAAACTCAGCTAAAAAACCAAGACAAAAAAAGAACTAAGAAAGAGAACAAAAAAAGAAGGAAAACGAACAAAAAAAGAAGATAAAAATCGCAATAACAGTTTTGAAATTGTTTGAAAAATTTTAAAAATAATAGTGCCTCCTCGCCCCTTCGGGGCTCGCAATAAAAATTAGGTGAAGAAAAAAAAGTCATTTTATCAGACAAGTACTGCTACATTACAAACTGCACAACCCAATTTATTCTCATTTGTTACCCCCACCAAGACTTCTTCCTTTCAAGATGGGCTCCCCGCTCCCTCCTTTATACCCTTGTATACGTTAAAATTCTAATCAATATTATTATAAATATTAATATTAAAAAAATTAATTTTATTAAATTAAAAAATAAATATATTAATAATTTTTCACTATGAAACATTAATTTTTTTTTTATATTAATTAATTAAGATTAAGTTAATTTTAAACCATTAATTTTCAAAATTAAAAATATTTTAAACAATTTTATAACTTTACCCTTACTCTTGCTTATGTACAAAGCTTTTATTGAAGTTTATCACCTTTTTTTCCTTTTCTATACCTACTATCCTTTATACTTTTTATACCTGCTACTTAAAACAATTTTATGACTTACCCTTCGAGCATGTACAGGGCTTTTATTAAAATTTACAGCCTTTTTTTACTTTGTATACGTGCTATCCTTTATATACCTTTTATACCTGCTATTCAAAACAAGGATGCGCGCGCATCTCAAAACCGATTTCATTTTGATTTTAATATATAGAGATATAACTTGTTGTAACAAATAAAAAATATCGTGAGTTGTGCGCGGTGTGTTTTTTGTTCAAAAAATATGAATTATAGGTGAAAATATCATCCATAAAAAGAACGATGGCAAATGCAAAACGATTAAAAAAATAATAAAGAACAGAATAGAATAGAAATGAGTAAAAAATACTTTTAAAAAAAAAGTCATACAACGTATTGTTTAGTTGATGACTTTTATGAGTTATACAAAAGTGTTTTAAAGATGTGAAAGGCTTAGGAAAGAAATAAGGGTGCACACATCAGCAGATTTTAAAATTCATGGAAATTCATGTCGTAAAATGGAAATTGAGACAAAAGCAGAGGAAGCGTTACTTTTCCGACAATATTTTCAACCCACCTAATATCAGCTTAGGTTCACAGTAAGGTGAAATAGGAGTACATATGAATGAATGACAGATGTAAATTATAATTCCAACTTGATCAGCGACTTGATTGAATGTATTGCTTTCTAAACCTATCTATCTAAGTACAATAAATGGATAAAATTATAACTCACCGAGCCAAATTGTTCGAAATAATTTTTAACATCTTCTAATGACGTGGCAGCGGATAACCCACCGACAAATATTTTCTTTGTTCTGGTAACCATCTGAAAAAAAGAAGTTATCATTTAATAATTTCGTCTCATAATCTAGATACACGATATTTTACGCATCTATCACATACACGTTCGAAACATGTAAATTTCGAATTATTTCAACCCTCGCATGCGTAATTTACTCGTTAACGCATTATACAATGCACAATGAGAAATATATTAGAACCAGTGTTTCATCAATTTCCAAGCTAACTCTCGAGCAACCAAGATTAATCCGAGTACAACGCATCGTAAGCACCGTTTCGAGTTCAAGATTACGATACTGCGAGAACTTTTCTCATTAAACGTCCATCGCACATAGTTTGATAACGTCCACCACGCTAATTAGTATCAACAGTTACTTTTGAAATTCTACCCGACGAAATATTTCTTACAGTTACTTCTACACCGACGAGAGTTGATATTTCTCCCAAGTACCCTGTTACACCCTGCTTAGTCTTCTAAAACCTACAAAAACCTATCGTCATGCTCGTAAAAATCTGACGCCGCGAAAAAATTCTCAAGTGGCTACTCATTAATTAACACTATCTACATGTCGTTGAAAAATATGAGAAAAGTTCTTCACAAACATACGAAAGCGCCTTTTTACCAGTCTCTTCAAAAAAATCCGCACCTACTTATACTCGGGTAATTAAAAAGAACACAAAACGTATCGTCGCGGTATGAACTTGCCGAACGTGATGAAAAAAACACACCCGAGACGTGCTCTCCTTTTTTTCTATTACCTGATTCATCGCGTGTTGAAATTATAAAATCAAAAATTCCTATTCTCCGCCATCCGAAAGGGTAGCGTGACGCCATATGTTATCCATTATCGCGTAACACGTACAGGTATTTAAATAATAAATCATTTCGCATGTTTATTGGCGTCCAATGAAGTATATATATACCGCAGACTAGTATATCCAATTACAAGACAAGAATACCACAAATCCGTTTGATCTTTTAATTGTCGACATAACGAAAAAAAACCCCTAGCTGATCGTTTTGTCTACCCTATACAGCGAAAATTTTATAAAGCCGTTTCATAATTTCGCTCGATAATTACGAGCGTTTGCTGTTTTAATTATCAAATCAATTCGAAATTCGTTGATTTATCTAAAGAGTCTTAAAAACTAATAAGATCTCAGTCGTAATTAATAATTAAAAATACCAGGCGACGGATAAATTTATACGACGGAATACATTAATTCAATTATTAAAATATATTCCTTTTCACGAGACGGATTAGCGTGCAAAATACTCGAATAAAAACCGAAAATTTCCATAAAAATGAAGAAGTATTACGTGCACATTTGCAAAGACAAAGACCCCAGGAAACATTACAGTGTACCACAATTCCGCCGCGACGACTTTCCATCGCTCGTACGCTTTTTAAAACTTGTAATTAATTACGCATTTTCGCAATTATAAAAGACGAAGATGAAAAATGAAATATTTATGCGTTTTGTTTCCAGCCCCTCGTGAAGCGGAATGAAATAATTGTACGCGATTGCTCTGTTTCAAATACACTTTTTCAAATGCGATTTTTTCACTCTTAATCCAGTTTTCGCCAGCAAAATCCGAACGTGTCATCATAAATGAAAGTTCATCAGCTATAGAGTAACTCAAACAGTATTGGTAGTTATTACTATTCAGCATTAGCTGATAACACGAAATAAAAAAATAATATTTTCCACATTAAGTTTTGCAAATTCGATCATTTCTTTAGAATTACGAGGAGTTTCCCAAATTTTTACATGAATCTTTTTTATAAGAGGATTCTCTCCAACATCACTTATCTAGGTAAATTTATAATAATTTATATCTCAAATACTCAAATTTGAGCCATTTAGAACTCATCAAGCCTTGCTCAGATTTCAACCATTCGTCATTTTGGATCCCTTTTGATGCATTCTCAAGTGGTCATATTCTGGTCTTCAACTGATTCTACATACAAAGTTAGACCTTTCTAGCTCGAATTAACGAGAAAAAAAGTTTTATTACACAAAATCTACTCAAAAATAAGATTTTGACATTAACTCCCATCCAAATTTATTTATCAAGCCGAAGAAATTTTGAGAGTTTAGGCGTCCTTCCATTCTTCTTCAAAATTTCCATGAACCGTCAAAAATCCCAAGAAAATGTTAAAAATAATAGTCCAAGGAAAAAAAGGAATAGATCAGATTTGATCAAAATTAATCAAAAATATGATAACATTTTATGAAATTTATTCAACAAATTGACCAGATATAATTTGATGTTGTCTGAACAAAATTGGTGATGAAATTTGATATATTTCGACCCAAACTTGGTATAAAGTTATCAAATTTAATGAAGTAGGATACAATCTGGTCAAATTTGATCCAAAGTGTTGGATTATTTCATTTTATTTTATTTCATTGAATCTGATCCAATTTTATCTTCCGGGATATCGAACATAAATTTATCGAGCAAAATGCTTCACTTTGCAGTTCGCACCGCATTTTCATGACTTTCTTAACTTTTTTCAGGAATGAATACCCCCTCCTCCCATCGTATAAAAATGCAAAATAAATTTCATAAAAATCGAATTCAAAATATTTATCAACTTTTAGAGACTAACATTTTAAATAAAAGTATAATACAATACTAAAATTTTATTTTTTATTTTTCACTTAATATTTTTGTATTTAATAAAAAAGATGGAATTTTTTTTCAATTTAAAAAAAAATAAAAAATGAAAAAAAATACTTTACCCTCGAGCTAAATGCTTGACTTCTCATGACTTGTATGACCGTTAACCCTGTCTTCAGATACATTAGAAAATTAAATTGAATCAATATTATTTATTTAAATTTTATTAATAAAATTCCTTTGTATTTTTTTTTTATCTTTTATTTAATCAATTTAAAATCAATATTATTCATTTTTTCATTCATTCAATTATAATTTATAATCTTTTGATTTAATGAAGTTGCATCAATATGAAATTTGATAAAATTATATCTGATCATTTTTTTTATCAAATTTGATCAATTCCTTTTTTTCTGAGTGACCAAATATAATTTGATGTAATCTGATAAAAGGTGATCAAATTTGATGGAATTTTATACATTCTGACAAAATGAAATACAAGGTTATCATATTCAATAAAATAGGATTTGTTGCGATTAAATTTTGAATCAAAAGGTATTGAATTT